>PNEQ01057762.1:46902-108176 GCA_003012365.1 Medauroidea extradentata
CCCGTGTATGTTTGGCTCCTGCATGTTACGGCAGGTTTCCTATTGGCCTGGCTGCCGGCTAGCAGGGTAGCCGCCTTACGCTGATTGGCGGTAGGTGTCTCCGCCATCTTCCTGGCCAGGGAAGCCATTTTGCTGGCGTGTGTAGCTGAGTTCGCTGTCCTACCTGCTGTTTCACTTCTGTATGCCTAAATATTCTGTGGCCCAGTGTTGTGTATAGTTATTGCCAGAGCCACGATTTTATGGCGAAACTATTTCTGCAACATTTGGTTTCGTTGCGTCATGTGCACACCTGCAGCTCTGCTACACCATCTGTGGTTGGATGATTTTGCTCTCACTGGCCTTGGCAAATAGCAGACGTAAGGAGTCACAATAATCTTACCATGATTGGTGCAGTCAAATGAGAAACGTGTCTGAACAAAGACAGGCTGCCAATAACCATGAAGCACAGCTGGCGATGTGCACGTGAGACACTGAAACAAAGTGTGGCAAAAATATTTTCGCGACAACATCGTGGCCCTAGTTATTACTAGAGAGCGGAATAATTCGCGGTTTCACTGACCTGTAGGCTAGCCTCCAAGAATATATGTGAACTCCAGCAGACAACAACTGTTTATTAGCTGCTCGCTGACACTGTGATATGGGCCTGCATTTACTTCCTGCTTTATTATTTGCTCAGCGCCTACCAAGAGGTGTCAACTACGTCAAGCTCCAGTTATGACAGTGGCACGATCTTGTAGTTGTTTGAATTATAGCTTGTGCCCATAAGCACACGTGAATTGTTCATGTCCCTAGTTATTACTTAGCACCGCACTCCTTGGATAATTTTTTAACTGGCGCTACTGATTAGTTGTGAACATAAAATGGATATACACGTGAAACTTTCTTTGAATATTATTCATAAGCTGAAACTGCTTACGAGTGTTGAGCAGATTTCTAATAATCTTGTTACGGCTGCCACCTTAGCATAGCCCTGTAAGTAATGTCCAGAATTTAAATAAGCTATTAAAATATAACTCTTCAAACTTAAATACCCATTGTAGAAGCTGAAAAGAAATAGGTAAATTTTGTTTGGTAACAATGTGCAAAAACACACACTGACTAAAATTTTTTCCGCTAACAAGGACTTTATACTATAACACTATCAGATTTTATTCAGAATATACGGTAACATACTTGTGTTAATAATGTCATACCCAATGTGTGAATATTGATTAATTTTCAATCACATTTACTTCACTTTCGTACTTCACCTGCACATATTCAGTTTTCACTCGGTATGGGTTTCCGACACGATATTGTTAAATTGAGCTTTTTTTCTTTAACTTAGGCAGTGTCCCTTTAAATTACGCAACGAAGGATCTGAAAACTGAGGAGTTTACCGTACTTAAATTATAACATGTGAAATCGTAATTACAATATTTTATTTATTATCATGCTTGACAAGGCGGTCCTGACAAGAGCCTGTTTAACGTGGATAACCTATGCTCGTTTCCAATAAATCCCGTGATTGCTTACGAGTAAATGAAGAATGGTATTACATTAACAATAATAAACATCGTGAGAGGGTCAGCGTATCGCACTCCACGTTCAGACTTATTGTTGCACACCCGCGCCTGTGAGGCATCTGCTTGCCTTGAAGGATGGCATGAGATGAAGCCCTACATTAGAGAGGCGCCAGAATGACAAGGACAGGGGAAACGGGAGATCCCCGAGAAAGCTGGACGACCAGCAACATCGTCCGGCACGATTCCTACTCGCGGGAAATCGGGGACTGATTCCGCCGGGGATCGAACTCGGATCACCTTCGTAGGAGCGAGCGGTCTGATTAATCGGTCGCCGAGGACCCTTTTATATGAATGAAAGTTACTAAGGTTTTATAGGGGTACGATTCAACAATAAAATTAATCTCAGTTACACAGCAAGTAGTCAAGGCCCCGCCAGAGGGTACGTGGAGATGTAGTAGTGAGAACAATTCCCTCTCAACACGGCGATCCGAGTTCAATTACGGGAGTGATCGGTTCCAAATTTTCATATGTGGGAAACGTGGCGGACGTTGTCGCTGGCCAGTGGGATTGTTTGGAGTATTTTGGTTTCTCCCGTCCAGTGCATTTATTCCTTCATGCATTGTAGACCTCATTTCTTGTCATCGCTCACGGTGTGGGGAAGATTCCCATTGCCGCCCTGTTAGAATCTCTCCGGTACCTTACCTACACGCTTTTTGTTGTTATATTTAAGTCTCGATAGTTACCTCTTGCAGCTGCTGACGTTCAAATCTGAGGTTAAAGAGATTTTGGTCAGGGGTCGCTTCCACCGGCAGCCGAACGGTGTGTAGAGCTTGGGTCGATAAACATTAATTTTAAAAGAATAATATTCAAAGATCGTTGCACGCTTTTATACTTATTTCAGCTTATCCATTTATTTCGAACGCTTCTTTACTTGTTGCCGAATACGGCGAGAATGGAAGTGTTTGCGGTACTCTTTAAATATAAAAATTTTCGCAGCATCTTTTAGGACGTGTACTATACACACTAGTCTTTAAAATTACATCATCAATAATTATAGGGTCACTATTGAATGTCTTACAGATGCAAGTTGTCAGTGAGAAGACATTCACGTCAGTTCAGTTATTTACGCCTAGAAGATATGAGGTGTGTTAAACGTGCTTTTTCCTTCCTGATCGCTTCCACACTTGTAAGCTTCGGACGCACAATATACATTCACCCAGGTGACCACCTGAACACTGAGGTCTCTCTGTTCCTGGGGGGAAGGGGACATGCGGCAAGCATGGAGCAGTATCAGAATGAGGGGCGGTGGAAATGGGACATCCCCGAGAAAGCCCGCCAACCAACTGCATCACCGTGCGTTATTCCCACATGCGGAATTCCGGGACTATAACCTGGACCGCCACTGTGCAAACGGCGGACCCCCTGGTGTACAAAATTCGTAGTATTCTGAATAACGGTTGTGGGTTGACGCCAAACGTGATAACTAGAGCCCACGATTTTTCGCGAAAAGATATCTGTAAAAGTTTGTTTCAATGCCTTATGTGCACATATGCAGCCTTGCTTCGTGGTCAGTGATTGGCTGTTTTTAACTCTCATCGTCTAGGGTTCTGCCCGCAAATCACAGACGTGTAGTGTTCCAGTAACCTTATTTCTGTTGACACAGTCAAATGAGCCACGTCTGTGCAATAATACATCCTGCCGGTAATCATGAAGCAAAGCTTCATATGTGCACATACGGCATTGAAACAAATTGTTGCAGAATTCTTTTCGCGAAAAATCCTGCGCTGTGTAGTGATAAGTCGGGACTATATTTTGCGTCGTTCCGGGCTCATGGAGGTGTAGCGATACGATCACTGACCTCCCACCATTTTTTTTTTTTCAGGGTTAAATTTCTGCCAGTGCCGTCCTTGATTTTTGCACGTGGCAAACTTCCCTGGCGTTGTTGTTGGCTTGCGGGTTTTTGGAGAGTACCAGTTTGACTCGCCTTTGTATATCGTCACTACTAGGGCCACGATTTTGTCGTGATAAGATTTTTGCCCCACTTTGTTTTAGTGTCCCATGTGCACATTGGCAGCTCTGCTTGATTGTTATTGGCAGCGTGTCTTTCTTCAGACACGTTTCTCATTTGACTGCAACATTCAGAATAGGATTATTGTGACTACGTACGTCTGTAATATTCCCAGGGCAAGTGAGAGTCAAATCTCCCAATTATTGACGATGTAGCAGAGCTGCATATGAGTAGTCCAGTTACAAAACTCATCTTGTTCATCACCAAGGAAAAATTAGTTCTGAACAGTTTTATGTAACTTTTAAACGTGCGCTGGTGTTGACGATGATAGTTTCCAAAACTCGCCTTATTCAACAACAGATACACTTTGAAAAACTGCTTTGGCCATGACACAAATGGGATCGCAAATCAGTTTTTCACTATTTGCTAAGTTTTAGTGAAAGTGGTCAAGACGTGTTTTGGAACTGGGCTACTGATATGTGCACATAACGTATTGAAACCAAATATTGCAAAAAAATTTTTTCGCCATAAAATCATGGTTCTAGTTACTACTCAATTCTTACCTCACATTTTTCACGCAAGCCTTCAAAACTTTGAAAGCGGTCGTGGTGGTTGAGGGCTCAGACCTCTCGCCTCCCACCAAGGCGATCCGGGTTCGATTCCCGGCGGGGTCCGTCTCCGGATTTTCGCATGTGGGAATCGTGCCGGACGATACCGTTGGTCGGTGGGTTTTCTCGGGGATCTCCCGTTTCCCCCGCCCCTTCATTCCGGTGCCGCTCCATGCTCACCTCTTGTCATCCTTCACCAGCGCTTAAGACCTCGATGTTCAGCGCTGACCAACGGCATCGTCTGGCACGATTCTCACACGCAAAAATCCGGGGACAGACCCCGCCGGGAATCGAACCCGGTTCTCCTTGGTGGGAGTCGAGAGTTCTGACCATTCGGCCACCGCGGCCCCTGTTACCAGCATCGTAACACGTCAGGTAGAAAAGGGGGATTTGTAGAGATAAATAAAAGCATGTAAGTGAATGTGGTAAAATGATTCTCGGTTAATGCGGTATTTTATGTTTCTAGCAATTCTACTGGTTGGATTGTTTGTAAAGTACAGGACAGTATACTCTGATTTTAAATAAATGGTTAGTGTCTTCCTTGTGTTTATTACGAGAAGCTTGAGTAAAAAGTCCCATTGCAATACGCGCATAACTACCTAACAAAATACATGAAGCGCTGAGAAACGTCGTGGTGTAAGTCGTGAATTATAATCGTAATGCTATTTCAGCGTTGCAGATATATATTGCACCATTTTCTGCAATGCAAACAAATTAAACTGATGTATATTTAAACGGAATTACTTTTGATAAATGTGTGTAACGTTAATAACACCATTGTATCCTTTTTAGCAGTCATGACTTTTGTCGGTACGTTTCTTTGCTCATCGTATAATGAACGGCAACGGCTGTTTGCTCACGGGAAGCATAGTGTTTCAAGTTTTGAATATGTAATAAGAAAATGAAATTAATTGTTCGCAACTCCTTCCATAAACTAAATTAAATTACAAGAACACAGGGGAAAAATTATCTAATCTAACGCGGCAAAGTTTATGTTTTATCCTGACTGTACCAAACGAGCCGTGCTTAGATAACACTTCCAGTGTTGACTTCCAACAGGTCGATCAGCGAAAGTTTGATTTTTACTAAGTGACGTAAAATTACAAAATCTGAAATTTACTACAATAAAAAGAAAAGTAAGTGTCTTTTGAGTTATCATATTTCTCCACAACTTTCCCGCCTGGAATTTTACAAAACCTGTCAAGTTATTTTGTATTTTTCACAGCGTCATCTTCTCTTTAATTATATATGTTATTTGTAATGATTACCCTGGACCATGCCACAGAAGCAGTATGTTGCCCCAGAAAAACAAACTGAATAGTAAATTATTCAAAGTTTGTTTTATTAGCTTTCTCTTCGTTTTTAGAACGACATGATGATGTAATGGCGTATGTATATAATCTTCGTTTAAGTCATTCACCCCCATTGCAAGAGTGTTTCAAACACAAATTGTACCAGCAGTATAGATATGAGTCAAGCAGGGACGACGTAGTAATTGACCTCATATATATTTTGCCTTGTTGAAAGCCAATTATGTTATTATGTGCCTTAACAGTCTGAAGATATAATTGGTAGATTTTGCACTTACGTAAAAGCATTCGTGCTTTTTTTTTGTGTGTGTGAAGTTATCGGTTGAAAATATTTTGGAAATATGTAATTAAAATTAATATAAATTGGAATGATATATTATAATAATCTCAATTTTGCACATTGTACAAACACTAAGTACTTTTTCCTATTTATTAATAACATTAGGCCTAATACAGCACAGAGAGGATACCCGTGGGCCAAGGTGTGTATCGTACACCGGATTGCTGACTTAACACTGGACACCGTAATGAATGAGGCAATACAATGGAAAGGCGCAGGAATGATATAGACTGGATAAACAGGAAATTACTGTGAAAACCCGCCGACCAGCGGCATCGCTCGGTACGATTCCCACATGCGAAAGTCCGGAGACGGGCCCCGCTGGGAATCGAACCCAAATCGCCTTGGTGTGAGGCGAGTTCTCTAGCCTCTGCGCAGGCCGTGGCACGTGTCCGTTAGTAAGGAATTATAGAATAACACATGAAAATATTGTTTTGTTATAATTCTTTTGCTTGTCCGTAGTATTCTCTTCTCAATTATGCAATGATAGTGAAAAAGTGAAAGGTTTCAGTGAGCAGTAAACAACGTCGTCTTGAGTGTTCGTCAGTATATGAGATGTGAATGAGGCAGCGATAAAATTCACGGCAGGCGAAAACGGCATTACTCCAAGGAAACTCGCAGCACAGCAGTTACGTGAACGCCAAGAAAAGTCGGGAAACTCACAAAAATACTATCCAGGTAGTGAATGTTTTGAATACTCCATTGCTACTGTTATCTCCTTCCCCAACAGCCGACCAGTCTGTATGAAATACGTAATGTCACTATTACGTAAAAAGATGACTACGACGTGGACAAGAATGATAGAACTACATATATTATAATTTCTTGATTAGCTGTACGTCATGTTTTAATTTGCTACTGGAAAATCGCTTCATGATTTTGTAATGCTCAGGACCAGCCTGCAGTGCCGGCGGCGGCTCTGATCAATAATTCGATGCCTCACAAACTTTGTAATTATACAAGATTTACGATGTTAAGAAACTAACTTTTAATATAATTTTGGGACATGACTAATTAGTGCTTTTAAGTCGGTGCTCCATAACTTTGAAAGTAATAAAACCTGATTTATTTTCCCTGGAAAATGTATTTAAAGAACTGAAATTGATATATTCGACCTTTTTGTCCATAAAAAAACTAAAGCGCTAATGCAAAAATAATAATATTTAACTTAAAGGTGTTCAACTGTATTTTGAAGATAGCGATAATAAGAAGACTTTTCTATTATAACTCTGATATTTCTCAACGAACACGTATGACATGACTTCAAACTTAAATAATTACTAATAAGTTCAGCATATGATATGGTTAATATTATTAAATATTAACGGTTCAGCGGAAATGCAACCGCAGAATTTAACTGATATGAATGCAAGCATTTAACAGTAATGAGTTTTTTAAATTATACTTAGGAATATGGTAGTTTTAGTAGCGTTACATGATTTGACAACGCAAGAGATACAAATGGTAAAAGTATTCTTTCGTACCACTGAATGGTGATGAATTTTGAATCGTGTTCACGTAAACATTCAATAAAAACACATTTAGTTGTCAGGCAAAAGTTTACACGTTTGGTCACATGATTATAACGGATGATGTTTAAAGTATTATTGGTAGACATAAAGACATTTCTCTGACTGTTTGCCAAAAGTATTTCATTATAATCCAACTTAAGAACAGCAATAATAAAAACATAGCGCCGTGTATGTATGAACTTAAATTTTAACTATAAACACCTAGTTATAATGTTGGCGAATTCCATAATAATACTCTCCTTAATGAACCAATTTATTTATTAGTTCTGTCTCAAATTAGACAATTTGTTTCATGTTTTAAACGTTTGTTTCAAAAGAGTTTTTATAAAATCAAGCTGTAATTTTGCAAGTTAGTTGGATGTAGAGAATATGACGAAGTATTTATTATTATCCAGCAAATGCGAAATATTTTGACTAAACAGTTAAATATTCAGTTTATTTCAATTAACAATCATACCGTGTGTAACCGAACAAACGATAATAAACACGGAGCAAATTAAACGTAAGGCTAAAACACATATACAAACTCGAAGGATCCAATATTTAGCTTCGTTGTCAAATAAAAAATCCCCAAATACATTTGTGTGTTTTTGTGATCATTATAGTGGATAAGTACGAGCTTCTCTGTTTACGAAAAATAATTTTAACCATCGAAAATATTCACTTACGCCCAACTGAGGTAGTACTGTGCGCATCTCCTTGGATCGTGGATAAATCTTGATTTTATGTCGGACTACAGTGATATACTGAGTTGCAGGTTATGTAAATTACTCTGAATCGCAGATAAGCTAGAAAATTGATTTATCTCTCAGACGTTGTAAATTATAAACAATTATTGGCGAACAGTATTAGCCCATACTCAGTCTAATGTTGAAAGGTATTTAATATTTTCTGTATCTTCGTACCGAACCTCACGACTTTAACACCCATCGTGTTCGTCAGAAATACAAAATCTGCTTCTGAAGGTAAAAATACCAATCACACACTAAATTAGGGAGATTTACTGAGATCAGTACATTACGTGTGAACATACAAAATCAATAAAACGAAATCATGTAACTTTTTCTGACAATTTCAGTGTGTTACTTTGAATATTTTACCTATATAATGTCCAATAACGTGCTCATGAGCTTAAGGTGCCAGTGTTTGGTTATTCTGGGAAAATATGCTCAAATTTAATAGCATTTCACCGAAATAATTTAAACACAATCAGTCGTTCCTCTGTGCCAAGCAAGTATTTCAAAACAGAACCACTGACGCTGGTGACAGCGTATTTCCAAATTGTTCCATTGTTTCATATCGAATATTTTATAACTCTCAGGAAGAATCTTGGAGCTGTGGTCAACATGAGTGTTTGTTTAAGAGCCTTATACAGCAGGCGTGAGACACCGCGTTTGAGGTAGAGAAATAAGCAGGCGATAAGAGCTAGAATGGCTTGAGAGTCAACAAACGTATCGCCTTTGTGCAAAGTACGCAATAATGGCGTGCAGTGTTTTGGCGGTTGGCATTGTTATATGTGACTTCAAGTGGTGACCTTTCTTATTTTACTTACGGAAATTACGTGGTAAATAAAATGAGTGCTTCTCTGTTTTTGTTTTACGATTCCGGTTAGTGTTTTTTACGTGACAGCAGTCTGGAAAAGTCATTTTTAGCCATTTCGAGGTGGCCCGAAACCATGTTTCTAAGCATGATATGTAGAAAAGATAAGGAAGCATGATTTTAATGTTTTTTTCTTTTTGTAGATAAAGATATCACCTCACGTTCGTTAGTATATCTTCTAAAAACTTTCTCCAAACATGCCACAACAATGTTCCTGCGTCAGCTGTATAGAGCTCCTAAGTCCAAGAAAGGTTCGATGTTTTCCGTCACTCCTCCCGTCATCTAGCCTCACCCGAACACAATACGAGGTGAGACACGTGTATCAACAATAAAGCGAAAGAGCAGGCAGGCCCGCATCGATCACACTCAAGTTCACCTCTGATGGTCTCGTCAACACATCGCCGTAAGTCATTAGTTGAATGCCCCTGGAAGAAAAACTTGACACCACCCTTCCGTCGACGGGCCGATATCCGCGCCGTGGCTGGACTATCTTATGACGCAAGTGGTCTTCAAGTTGTGAGACGTGGATACGATTGAAAGGGAGAGGGTGGTAGATTATGTTTTTACATAACTGAAACACGTTGCTGAATTCTCCTGCTAATATAATTCTGTACGTACGTCAGCTATGATGAAATTTTGAACCACGGCAATCTATTCAAAAACAATCATACATGTCCACCGATTAAGAATGTACACCACTATTGTTACACAAAATTTGATTGAATCACAAAATATAATAATATATAACTAGAGATACAAACGAATGTTCCATAAAAAAATTATATATATAATATATATAATATATATATATATTATATATATATTATATATATATATATATATATATATATATATATATATATATATATATATATATATAGTGAAGTTGGCATGAAGGCACCAAGTGATTTTCAGTTAGGTTGTGACTAATGAGTACACCATTTTCTTTGACAAAACAAGTATTTAATACTATGTGGTAGTTCAGTTTGCACAACAAACCATTTACTAAAATTAAGTAATTTACTCAAATATGATATTTCAAGGTCTTGTAGATATTCCGCTCATGTCAATGTGCAATTTTAAAAGTGTAAGAATTTCTGATGATGTTTGTGTTCATTGAACCGTTCGACTCAAAAGGTTATGCAGAAGATACATTCTTGCCGGGGAACGTCTTCCCCAAAAAATGGTTCATTACCTGTTGGATCTGTGCAACGAAGGGACAGGTATATGTCACGATGTGATTTTTTTATGAACAGGAATATTCATTGACATCCGTATGTTGGCTTTGGCTAAATAATACTGTGACATTGGATGGGGGCAGTGGTAAACTACTCTGTTGCGTAATTCACATTCTTCCTGATTATACCCAGCATATGCATTTGATTGGTCAGCTTTGGAAGCTCTATTTGTGAGTCAACAAGGACAATAGGAACTGTCCGTCAGTTTAAATTGTAAGAAACTATTAAATTTAATCTCATCTCCGCCCGGAATTTTCAGGATGCATATTAAATCTTTATCGGCATCCTCTTGTTCCTGCTTGTTAGACATATTACTAATTCCAGACCTACCAACTTCTACACATTAACCAGGACTGTCATAAATGGTATCAGCAGTAACAGGAAGAATTTACGTGTTCGCTGATGTGTAGGCTTGATTTTACAGATCATTCATATCAGTCGCTCATTGGCTGCTTGGTCGGGCCGAAGTCGTGCATCATGGTTGGACATGCCATTTGTTACTTCTTTATTCCTTGTTCAGTGTCTTCTAGCTGGCGCCAGTTAACCTCATGGATCTATTTCGAGAACGATAGAAACGTTTATGTACGTGAAACTCAGCACATTCCAGAAAAAAATCCACATTTGGAAATTTTAATGAAAAATTATATTTTAACGAAGGAACGTAAAATATTGGACATGTATGTATTTCAAATATTTGCAAAAGTGAATGACACAAAGTTGTTGTAGATGTTTCTCAGAAAATTACTTAATAGTATTTAAAAGAAAAACATTTTTCACAACACTATTATTTACCTTTAACAGAGCCACCTAGGTGAACGTATTTTGCGAGTTTCGAGGCCTGGAACTTCTGAAGCGGTAAGGACGAGGCAGTATGCACATCACGTCTCTTCCTAGCCTCTAGACGCAAGTCACTGAACTGGAGTGCAGTCTTCTTGCCGACAACTCGCCTGTACGAGACTTTCAGTTGGGACCCTACCATATTTGAAGTTATTATTAAATGTGTAGATGCATTGTACATGCTTATACCTTTTAATTGATTCAGCGCAAGAATTACATACTTAAATAAAGACCGCAAAAACTCCTATTTTTGCAATTTTTGGCTGTAAAAATATGCTTTAACGAGTAGTGGTGAACTTGAAATCGGTAAACTCACATGTAACGTTCTTTAAATGCTATTCCTAAGCAGACACCACTCATGCGCGAAGATCAGTTTTCGAATAACCTGCTACCGGGCGTAGCTCTGCACACCGCTCGGCGACCTGGACAGGTGGCCCTCTTAAGTCAATACTGGCTGTGAAAGAACCCTCAGAAACTGATATAGGTTTTATTTACTCGTGGTAGTCATTTTGTTTGTTGCGGCCAACGCCCATCCTCCATTTAGATAAAGATATTGGTTTCGATTCAGCGTGCATTAGAGCTAGAGCTCCGTTGAAATAATTACGATAATCTGTAAAAGTAAAACAAATTAGTAGATATTTTAAATAATTGTCTATTTTCACTCATTCGTCTTTGACATCTCAGTTTTAGTCGCTACGTATGTCAACCTTTCTAATCCAATACCAAGGACATGTCCTTCTGTCTTTTCCTCTCGAGATACATTCCTTTGTACGCTTACTTAACAGCATAGTCTAACAGTTAATCAATTATAAATTTTCTGTCAAGTAAAAGATGACTTTCTCGTTACAGGACCACAGAACGGGCACTATGGCGATGCCTGATATACCACACTGTTTGTAAAGCCACAAGCTTCTTGGGTTCGCCACCAGGAGCACTGCAAGGCGTCCCGGAAAGGTAAGCCATATTCTGTATAGTAGCTTCCCTGTTATTAACGCGCTAGAACACCGCAACTAATGCGTTATACATAAAACAGTGTCTTACGAATACTCGTCATGTAAATGTTTGTGTTTATATTACGACTGTCTGCATACCCAGTATCATGAAGCAAAGTTAAGACACACGCCAACGATGAAACTAAATGAAAGTATTGACCACATCTCAGAGGAAAATATTTTTAATGTGATATTTACTAGAATACTGCACGTGATAAAATTATTAAAAAAATATATGCGCAGAATGCAATAATTATATAAAAATATTCGTTACCATATTATTGCTCAATAAATGCAACGTTCGGATTTGATCATTACAATAAATAAAGAAATAATTTCTTGTTCTTGCTGTAGTAAATTAAAATATGTTTGTGAGTGCAATGCATTTAAACCCTTAGGGTACTCACTAATGATACGACTAAGTTTAAAAGTAACTTTTTTTTTAAATAACTGATTATACGACTCAGATTGAAATTAAATCAGTTTTTTAAATACTGTATGTTTTAAAGAAAAGTTCTCATATGCTCCCAAGCATAGAACACTTTGTTACATGTTTGTTTTGATATTAAAATATAATATGGCATAAAATATGGCATTTACTATTGCTGCGCGTTGTATCGAAGTAATCGTGTTATGCTTTCCACCCAAACTTCTACAAATATAAAAAATGTGATATCTCAACAAGGGTACTTGTTGATGTCGTGGCGCCGTCAGATCGCCGTAGTTTCAACGTAAAGTGCATGCTATAAACCCTAGCCAGAGGTACTTGGAACGATGTGGCAGACGGCACAC
Organism: Medauroidea extradentata; assembly: GCA_003012365.1. Classification (NCBI taxonomy): domain Eukaryota; kingdom Metazoa; phylum Arthropoda; class Insecta; order Phasmatodea; family Phasmatidae; genus Medauroidea; species Medauroidea extradentata. The sequence continues at coordinate 59,664 of PNEQ01057762.1, forward strand.
TCTTGCTACCGACATAAACATCCCCCAACTCACCAGAGACCACTTGGAAGTCGTTATTGCCGAGCTTCAAGCCGCACACACCTCACACGTCTGTGGAGTATCTTTCCTGGTCCAAGCGTCCTCTAAACACCGCTTCAGTGTTTCTTACGGCCATGTTGCCAGATGGTTTTTTCACACTACACGCTGATGCACAAAACTCAAAACGTTTTACCGGAATGCTTTGAAGAAATTCGAGACTAAAAGAAGCCATACAGTTCACAATTTAATGGTGTTCTGCAGAAAGAAACCAAGCCACATTTGACAAAGTGGAACATAAATAATTGTTTTTTAAATATTCTTTGTTATTTTGTTAATTAATACGTCTCATTTTCAAATACCCTATATCTTCTTGAGTTTGTTCAGCTACTGAAGTATTTATGTATACTAATTCAAAAGCTGATTTTTTGTCTGTCACTTACGTTTGTGGCATGTATGCCTTCTGCATAACACCATTCAATTATACGTTGGCGCTTTGTGAAATAACGCACAGTTCATTCGTTGGGCATCTTCCAGGTTTGGCGAGCAGTTCAAACTGTGTTGTAAAATTTTTATGAATTTCGATAGCGAATGTGTTTTAGAGATAGGTAAGCACAACATTTTTGTATATACAGCTACAGCTTTTACATTAAAGGTTACGGTGAGCACCGCAAGTACAAATGGTTACGGTTTTGGTAAGATAGTTATGCAAATATTTATTCCACTCACACACAAATAAAAGGAGAAACTCCGCAACGAGAACTTCACCTGACAAAACTATAACACAAAATGAATAACGAAACAACACTACAGGAGAACAAGTCGATCATTAACCATAACTGGCTAAACCTTTTGGTGGTTGTAGATTGGATTACAACCGATTGCTCTAAGGGTTGGCTTTCTCTATGGCCTTTTGCCAAATGTTTAGCTAAAATGCCTCATCCCTTATTCAAAACTGAGACTATTTTATAAAGTGAAAGTTAATAATTATTATTTTAGTAAGAATTTCATCTTGTTTACCTGTATTAATTTCCTATATAACCCAAAAAAGAAAATTAGAACAAATTTTGATGACCACCTTTTCATTTTTTTTTCAACTCAAATTTCGTCAACATAATGTGCACTAATAGTACGCAGGTTATGATTAATTTCGCGTTGAATTTAATCAGTCGTATGTTTGTTATAAGCTTATAATTTATTTTGATGTCATTATATCAGAGTACTTGTTCGCTGTATGGTTGATAAGTCCTACTGTTAAGCTTAAACGTTTTTTTTAACGAATGCAAGACAATTTTAACGGGCTTCAGTTGTCGACTGCAGTAAATTCATACCGTGTGAGGACACCCGGGGGCCAGATTTTATTACTGGGTGCGGTAGGCAATCTGCGTACCACGAAGACTGATATCGAATGAGGCCTTACAGTAGAAGGAATGAGAAGTGTGGGGGAAACTGGAGATCATGGGGAAAACCCGTCGGTCAGCTACATCGTACGACACGACGTTACTCGTATCTTCTAAAAAAATTTAAACTTTAAGTGGTGATTTTAGTTAGTGACGTCTTCGAAATTCAGTTTGTACGATTTGACTGACTATTTTCTAGGTGAGAAGCACTGGAAATTAGCATCAGCACAATTTAATTCTCAGGTAGAAAGTAGAAGCCACTGATACGAAAGTTTATTTGTGCCACTCAGTAAACACTGTAATTTGCAGTGCCTACACTTGGCCAGGTAGTCTTTCGTTACACGAATTGAACTAAATTTGGCAATTTTTTTATTTGCGAGAAGAATTTTTTATGTTATTTTAAATTGCAGTAGAAACGAAAACTTTTATGGTTATCGAAATTTCAGAACATCAAGTTATAAAAGAGCCAATAAAAAGTATAAAAAATATATCTTACGTTGAGATACATGGAAACAAAACAGAGAATAATGTTTTAAAGCTACGTTAAAGGTTTTGTATTAAAGAAAGATCAGAAAGTCTAACCTCCCCTCCCCTCCCATATCACCTTCCCGGGCACTTGAAACCAGTTTAACGGAGCAAACGAGCCGCAAGAGGAACATAGACGATTGGACTGTTCCGAGCATTATTCTGTCTGGACCAGGCCAAAATTTTTCCCCCTAGCAACTCTAGAATGGAAGATATTCAACAATGTCATACATGTTGACGAAATCTGCTTCACCCTAACACTCTTATAAATACCGTATAGAAAAAAAAACAGCGCAGACCCATGAGTAATCGTCATTCATTCGCTACGAACTAGTTTTAATACACGCATAGTTTCTGTAACGGACGATGAACTTTTTTTTTTTACCATTTCAGAAAGCACGAAACTTTCTCATCGGCAGTCAGGAAGTCATTCAGAATCTTCAAGTCGACTATCAAAAGTCCGCGACATTCCGTATAGGAGGACTGTCGGTGAAGTTTTGCGAGTGCTGTGAACTGTTGCACGGTCTACATGTATAAGGAAGAAAGTGCAAGCAGTTCTTGGTGGATGATGCGGCGCCGGGAGCGAGTTGACATTTACAGCGCCGAGACGTGACTGAAAGCAGGTCGTCGAGGACTTCAGTTGATCGCTTTTAGAGCCTCTTGTACTCGTTCGAGGGATCTGCCGTGGGAGTCGCTTCAAGTCACGTTGTAAGTTTGCAGAACCATTCAAACTTCCTTACTAACTGTGTTGTGGTGTACCAGACCAAAACAGTTGCGTTGGAAAAAAATACACTCTGTTGAGAGACTCGTTGTTTTCAGAATCAGTTTACAATATTTTGACAATGCTCTAGCCATTACTATGACATAATTACTAGGACATGCCATGAATGTTTGTTCTGTTGGCTATTGACGGCAACGGCACTTTTTATGAATCGTACTAAACATGAATGTAAGGTATCGGTAGTTCAGGTTCACTCCCTGCCACATGACGCCGGTCACCCGCGGCGATTCACTACTCTTGTGGTGTAGCTCCCGGTGTTCACTAGGTGGGGTTGAGTATAGCTTTGGAGCCGAAGCAGTGTTTGTTTGTTTTACTGCTTCAGTATGATCTTTTTTTCCATACAAAGAGTACAAGGATATTGGACCAAGTCATATAAATTATACAGTATAAAGTTTTACATTTGATAATATTTTACTATCTTCATTCATTGCTTGAATAAATGTTCAGTCGCCAATTTGGTTGGATCATGTCTTGATTATTCTGTAAAAAAAAAAAAAACGAGGGAGACGTGGCATGTGCACTGCGTTACGTGATTTATGTTTATGATATAAGTACTCTTTTACTGAGTAAAAAGCACGTTCGGCCAAAAAATCCTTCATTTTTTTTTAAACAGTTCTTGTAAATGTTTTGACAGTTTTTTTTTTTTTAGAAATGTGACTGCTGGAGTAGTACGGCCCTTTTTGTATCAATTTTTTAAATTTACACAGAGAATGTGAATGTGAATTTTTTTTAAAATTTTATAGTGTCTGGTTTGTGAAAGAATTCATTTTTCTGAAAATGTTGTTGTTTTTATGTTATTGTTCTTGGTAATAAATAAGGGTAGTGAACACATGTATTCGCATGATAATAGCATGATCTTAGTGCTTTTAATAAGTGGTTTACAGGAGTTCGTCTGTATTTACCGTTCATTATACTAACTGTTTTTTTTTTGTATAGAAAACACATTTTTACTGTCAGTAGAATTGCCCAAAAATATGATGCCGTACGTCATGATGAAGTGAAAATTTGCGAAATAGACCATTTTTATTGTGTCCTTGTTTAGGATTTCGGCAGTGTTACGTAAAGTAAAACAAGCAGAACTGAGTGTTGGTAAAATATACTCAGTGTGAGATTTGCAATCCAGAAAAGTATCCACTTGTAGGCAAAGAAATTTAGTTTTAGTTGATTCGTTAGTTATTTTGCATTACTGGTGATATATATATATATATATATATATATATATATATATATATATATATATATGCATATGTGTGTGTGTGTGTGTGTCTATCCGTTAGCTATTCTTCGTCAAAAATTTATTAATGTGTGTTTTGTCCATAATAAGGTTTAATTTGTTGGCAGCAAACCATGAATTCAACTCTGTTTATTTGTGATATTTGCTATTCGTCTAGTTCTTCTACTGAATCGCCAAAGACTACGATTGTCGTGTCATCAGCAAAAAAAAAAAAAAAAATAGTGTGTAGCGTTAGGGTTCAACGAACACGATAAATCATTTATATACGCTAGGAGCAATAGCGGACCTAAAATTGAGTCCTTTGATACTCCATAATTTATTTTCCCAGTTTTTGAGCGAAATGAATAATTTTTATGTTTGGCAAGTACTAGTTGCTGTCTGTCTGAAACGTATGAAATCATCAGTTTGTTAATTATTCCTGTAACACCGTATACATCTAATTTTTCTATGAGCAAGTTTTGATCTGCACAGTCAATAGCTTTAGTGAGGTTACAGAAAATTCCAATAGAAGACAGCTATTTTTCTAATGAATTTAGAATACTACTTGTGAGTTTGAAAATTGCGTCCTTGGAGATGTGTATTTTTTCTAAAGCTTAACTAGACGTTTGATGAATGTTTAAATTAATTCAAAATGTTTTACCAATTTAATACAAATTAACCTTTCAATGACTTTTAAAATGAAGTGATCAGAGAGATTGATCTGCAGTTGGCTGCACTGGTACGGTCTCCGTTTTTAAATAGTTGTGTAAACATAACCCATTTGCATCAGGAAACGAACATATTTCAAAGATAACATTGCAGATTCGGCTTTAATTCAAAAGCACATTACTTTAACAATTTACAACTTTTAACAACATATCCACTGATCCATTTTGGTTGCAAAGATTCTATTGTTCTCTCTACTTCTTTTGGGGTTGTATAAGTGAGTCTCGTAGCAGGATAATCTGTACCCTGAGTGCATAACAGGAACGGTTGGTGTACATTATTTTGTGGTTTTGTTTAGAATTTCATCAACTGCATTTAAATAGTATGAATTAAAAAATTTCTGCAACTGTTTTGGGATCTGCAGATCCAAAATCATTAACTTAAGTTTTACGGCTGAACATGAGTTTTAAACTTTCCGTGCTGTGTTTTTTTTATGATGTTTCATGGGAAAACTTAACAGTGTCTTGAAAATTGCTCACTGTCGTGTACGCTGCAAAAAAAAAATTCTTACATATACATGAAAGAGCTTGTAAACTAATGTAATAACATATGTCAGTCTAGGCGCTGTAATAAGAATGTCGCAGGTCACTAAAGTGGTCTAAATTTTCTAAATACCTGAGAGGGACTAGTGGGATACATATTTATGAGCAAATTGTTAGATGAGAAACAAAATAACCTTTGAATGTCTGTCACATTTTACAAATTACTTTGTACGTTTACAAATAAAAAATCTTGGAAATTGGTTGCCAAAATTTTTTTTGTATCAATAAACAGTTGTAAAATTTACAAATAATTTAGTTGTAAATAAATACAAAATATATCTGCAAGTACACAAAATGTATGTAAACATTCAGAAACGTTTGTATGTTTCCAAGAATTTCGTGTAAAGCTTACAATATTTTAGAAAACTTTCAATTTTTTTTGGAGACTAGTTTCCAAAGACGTTTTATAAATGTCCAACTTCTTTTTAATGAGTACAACCTACAAGTTTGTAGCCCATACACAGGCCCGCTGTACAATTAGCTTCACTTGTATTTACTGGTGAATATTGGAAAATAATTTTCAGATTATAAATACTTGTACAGTGCTCTTGCATAAACTATTTGTAACGTTTGTGTTTGTTTCACTTTTTTTCTGCAATGCTAATTTCTACTAGTTTTTTCTTTTTAAAGTCAATGACATAACTTAGTAAACGAGATGAAAACTATACAGGTTACGCGAGATGGCTGTTTGGTTTTCATCGTAACTTGGAGGCGTTAAAGGGGAAATGAAGATATTTTGGTCGGAGCTAAACACATAGATCATAAGCGATGGTGAAGGATGCATTTAATATGGAGCAGTGCCGGAATTTAGTGTGGAAGAAAAATACGCTGACCAACGGCGTCGACCGGCTCGATTCGCATATACGAAAATACAGGTCGACCCCACTTGGTGGGAGGAGAGGCGTTGAAATATTTTAGTTGACATCTAGAATTATCATGGCTTAATGGATATCATTTGCAAATTTTACTTTTGATAAGAACTGACGGATGTGGTTGTCTAATTGTTGAAGATGTTCGTGTAAAATGCAACGAGACCTTTTAATGTTACAAAATTCGTGAATACAGTCATCGCAAGAATTTTTTTTAATGCTAGAGACGTTAAAATAAATTCTGAAAACTAGAAATAATAAATTAAATAAACAGAAGACAACTATACAAAAAAACAGCAAAGAAATAGCTTGTCGTTCATATTCGTGTGATCTAGCAGTAATTACAAATTATCTAAGTTCTTTTTCTTTTCCTTTCTTGTATTTTTTCCCAAGTTTCAGAAATTCAAGTGTTGAAGCAAGTCAATTTTGCCTTTACGCGATAATAGCAATATTATAACAACCGGCGTGTGTAACGGATATGTTATACTACCACAGTTCGTTGAAATTTTTAAGTTTCACCAAACAATAACTGAAAAATTTAAGTAAAATTATCATCAATTGTCAATAAACAAATTTTATTTTTTAGTTTTTGTCGTATGGATTCCTTTATAGTTACAACTTACTTGATACTGCGTTAAAAATCGTATTATATGTGTAACATTACTCATATCTATACGTTACTGAAACTATTAACTTGCAAAATAATAAGTACGCTATATAATTTCTCAACCTTCCGACAAAAATTATATATACTATGACGTCTTCATAAATTGAATATATTTTAGTGCATCTCTATTTTTTGTATCAGTCAAATTATAAACGTATGTTAAAGTCCCATACAAGGTTATTAATTTTACATTTACATTTAAAAACTATTTTTAGTTGTGTGTTTTGAAGCGTATGTCGACAGTGATATTTTCTGGCAGCAGTCAAGAAATAGCTAAGCAAACTTTGTGCTTAAATCAGTGGTAAATGTATTTAAAAACTGCAAATTAATTAAAGACAATACACATAAATGAAAAAATATGAAAACGGTTTAAAAGTTATTAAAGAGAATATGATACATAAACTAAGGAAATGCTATGGCATAGGCTACATTACGGTTCGTATGGCAAGTTTCATAAATACTTAGAGCATTGATTTTGAAAAAGGACCCCAATATATGAAATTTCTGGACTATGTAATGTACAAAAATACGTTGTATCAAAGTCGTTACAACCTCATAAATAAGCCTGTTCGCTATATTACAAGACATACGGCTCTGGTAAATAATTAACAAATTAAAATGGACACGTTATCAGCAACTGACGTAAAATATCACGTTGTAACTTTTTCCTGGTTTTAAGTCTATTGATTTAGACAGAAACTGATTAAGGGTGTAGTTTTGGGTACAAATGTTTAACTTTTACATAAACCTCTAACCGAAGTATGGTATGATTTTTACAGATTCTCTGTCTCTTTTTTTATGTATTTTTAAAAACATTTACTTTATAACCAAAAATTCTTTGTTTGTAGATGTCATTGTTACAGAAACTTTACTTAAACATCAAATTTATGTAATATGGTATGTTTAATTTTCAGTATTATGTATCTATGACACACTCTCCGTGGTACAAATTCCACGAAGACATTAGATTAATTCATAAGAAGTGTTATTGTAAGATTAGTTATTAGTTCAAGTCTGAAATGCTCATAATTTTTGTATTTTCTTATGTGAAAATGTCACACTTCGTGCGAGCTATTTAGATATTTCGTTTGGCAAGTAATGACGAAATTGAGCCAAAAATACAACATGGCGGAGGAAATCCAAAGCTCTGAAAATCACTTGAGAAACAAATTGAAGCTTAACAAAACTTTTCTGTCGGCCATTAATAAAAAACAATTGTTCTTAATAACTACATAACAAAGCATGGCAGCTTGAAAAGCCGCCTGTATTTAATAAGCGTTGGACGTTGGACGCTGCGTGTAAAAATTCTCTCCGTGATGACTACGTTGTCGGGAATTACAGCCCCTTCGTGAAGGCACGCTTGGAATTTTTCCATTGGGGAGCCTCGGCTGAGTGTGGTCTAACCACAGCTCTTGTTCGCGCGAATTACAATTCACGCAAGCAGAATTCCTCCTCGTCCTTCCTCGCAGCACGCTCTAATATTAAACTCTCTCGTGATACAGGTTACTGGCTAGTTACTTCCTCTTTCGCACTTATAAATCTTCACGAGCACTTGGAAAGATTTTGCTGTCACTTCACCATGAGATTTGCATTATTAGAACGTGAAGATCTGTCATTTTCAAGCTGAAGTAGCAGGTTCCTGCTTAGCTGAATAATAATGTTGATCTAGTTTGATTCTACTGACTGGCTATAAGAATGGCCAGAAGTATGGCTGATACGTATAGTAGTTTCCACGGTTTTCAGCGTACCGTATTGCGTCTGTTCCCAACATTAGTAACAACAGAAGACATCCAGAGAAATCGATCAAGAGTCACGAGTTGATGGCAGGACTAGTGATAGTGCTGACTGCCTAGCAGAACCATGATCAGCCAGGCAAAAATCTTTCAGAGCTAGCGACTGCCTTGCGGGCACGAATACATATTTCAGAGTAGGCCTACCTTCTTTCATCTGGAAGAAGAATTGTTTGCAGTGAAGTACGTATCAGTAACGAAACAAATATTTTCAGAGATTAATACGTAACCTGTCAAGGCTAAGTTCCCTTATTTCTGCAATTTTTGCGAGTAATTTTTTATTATTTTCTGCTGTTAAGGTAGCAGATATCCTACAACCATTCCACAGTTCTCTTGATATTTTTCGCGTTGCGGACTTCTTTATTCAAGACAAACATACCGTTTTAACTAATTATTCAGCAGAAAAATTGCCATTAAGAAAGTTCGTTAGCCAAAGATATATATTATGTCTAGAAAAATAAAGAAACATAGTAATACTAATTTTCAACAAAACTATCAGTCTATCACACGCTTTCACTATATCTACTTAATTTTTAATTAAAAAATAACTCTCGCAAAAATCAGCTATCATCGCATTCCTGCCGTCGCATAAAATTGTAGAACATAATATGGGCATCGATTCTGTCCTACTAATATCGATGAAACTAATACTTTTTGTTTACTTTTGTGAGTAGTATTAATATGGAAGGGATAAACAACCTGAATAACCTCGTATGAGGTAGTATTAATGCTCAAAGTCTGGAACATCGCATAATTAATTTCAGATGCAAATTAGGTCCAAAATTCTTAAATTCTAGACGACAGTATTCATCCTTATAAATCACACCTAGTAAATACAATTCTTCAACGTATATGGTACATGTATTGGCCAGAGTGTTGTACAGACATAAAAACTTTAAAACACCTGATGATTGTTGGCCAGTAAATACGAATTACATTGTGTCATCGTGTACCTAAGGACATTAAGATCTTTGAGATCTTCATCACAAGAAGGATAATTATCTTCTGCTACATTCTCACTTCCACCTTAACGTCAAAATGACGTTAAGATTTGAGACGTGTGTGTTTTAGTGTAATTACATATAATGTTAAGTGTTTTGCTCCACTGGAGTATTTATTTACCAGAAATATATTCAGAATAATTTATTTATTAAATTTTATTTGTACTGAAGAGAAGAGTTAGTGAACGTAGAAATTGTTTGCTGTTGTTTAGAAGATTGCATGCGACGTTTCTTTGCTGATTTATATAAAACAGCAGGATATTCTTAACGACATACCAACATGTGACTTAACAATATCCTTCTGTGCTCTAGTGTAGTAGATTTTAATACAAATTTTTGGAAACGTTGATATTCTGAAGTAATTTCCCCGCGCACATAATTTTAAGTAATTCCAATACACGGTATTAGAGACTGCCAGTCACTATCTGTTCATATGCCTGTCGGTGTAAAACTTTTCAATAATATCGATGAAGTTTTGTATTTTAATTAACTTTTTGTAGACTGAAACTTCATATCACATAATACGAAGTTACTTGCGATTACTAACGTATAGAAACATTTCATGCAAGTTTTGACAATTCGGTTGTCACCGAAAAAAAAAAAAAAAAAAAAAAAAAAAAAAAAAAAAAAAAAAAAAAAAAAAAAAAAAAAAAAAAAAAAAAAAAAAAAAAAAAAAAAAAAAAAAATTTTACACGGAAATTCACCGCGAGTTTTACTAGTTATTTCGATGAATGGGTTGCTTTTGGAAAAGCAGTCCAGAGGCGAAGCTGCATGATTATTTTCAGTTTTTTAAGACTATCATTCCAAGGCAGTCAAATTTAATGCACTGTTGCGAGGAATTACATCTGTCTTAACATTTCTAACTTTTCACTCATTTTTTCGTTGTCTATGGACGTTGTTGTCATAAATTTGAGTCATTAATTCAACTTTCGTAACTTAATTTTTCTCTGTCCCTTTTGAAATATCTTGGAATAAATCTTTCCAAATTTTAATCAGGAAGAAATGAAGAAAAATTCAGGATGATAAGCGACATGAACTCTTAAGATCTCTCGCTTCTGTGCCATGAAATTCTTAGTATGTAGGTAGCACAGTTAATGTTAAAAGTGAGAAAATAATCTAAAGTCAGACCCCTAGACCGCTGTTTCTTTGTGAAAGTCAGCGAGACTTATATTAGGTCAAGTTAAGCGTAATGACCTGACAACCTGTGCGCTCTCGCAGCGCACTCGAGCCCCGCTGTTCCAGCCCCAATGAACTCGTGATTTATTAAGTGCGTTGGGGCAATTATACCACCCCCATCACCCACTCAACTCCACCCTCTCTACTCCAACCCAGTACCGAGGAACATCCACACATAGCAGAGTACCTCGTGCGAGTTAATATTCCGCTATGCCCGAGCTGCTAGTTCACGAGCTATACCTTATGTAATGACGGATGACGTCATTTAGTAAGGAGTGATGAATATCATGTGCCTGCACTGCATCCACCTACACTGAGAAAAAGAATTTGTTGAGTTAACAAAACATTTGTTTGTATATATCCAACCAACGATGTAGTGTTGATTCAAACAAATATATAAGTTGAACGCCAGATTTTGCTAAATCAACAATGTTGAATTATTGTTTCAACATCTGGTTTAGTTATTTAAACTAAATGAGATTATGAAATAACAAGACTGCTTTGTTGATCTAACAAAAAATGGTTCATCAAATAATATTTGTTTAAAACAACACTACATCGTTGGTTGCACATATATAAACAAATATTTGGTTGAATCAACCAATTTTTTCTTTCAGTGTAGGATAAGTTTTGCCTCAGCGTGTTAATTATTTGTTATATTTGTTATAAACACATATTAAGTGCAATACGGCATTTATGAGAAAGAAGTGTTCAGTAGAAAGAGTGGGTTTAATTTATATATATATATATATATATATATATATATATATATATATATATATATATATATATATATATACACACACACAGGTTGTTTGGAAATGACTACAGACTACAGATTATGGGGGATGATATAAGAATCTTGCGAGTGTTTTGGTACGTTAACATTATGTCTGAATTGCATTCTTGAAGTTCCAAGGACAGCCTGCTGCTCGACTAGTGAGACATGCCTGTAGCGGCGAATATATGGGGTGTGGTGAGATGAGTGTGGAGCAGCGACGGAATGACAGAGGCGAGAGAAACGGACGTTCTCTGAGAAAACCCGCCGGCCACTGGCAATGCTGCTACGTTTCCCACATGCGAAAAATCCGGGACCGAACCCGCCTGGGTTCGAACCCGGATCGCCTAGTATTGGATGTAAGAGGTCTTAACGCACCAAAATAATCAAAGCGCAACTTACAACGTTCTACATTTCTAACAGCGTTACAAATATGCCAAGCTTCATCGGGCATATAAAGGGTAGCAAACGCAACGCTATCTACTGGTGAAGTTCACAGCACTGACATACGCCTGACTATGCCGATAGCAATTATCACGTACCTTGCACCATATAGCACAGTAAATTGTGGTATTTTCAAAAGCCAAATTATATGTGATTTACATGATGCATTCAGCATTCATTTTGTTCAGATATTTTCCGTGCATCCTAGTTCATGACCTTAAGAGTGCGTGGCACATAACTCAGCGCTAACACCATCAGTTTAGAATACTAGGTTTCTCAAAGCCAATTTGCAAAAATTAAAAAATTCTATTTCCAGACAATAGTTTTTGCTAACATTCTAAGCAAAAAAAAATTCTCGAGTATCGTACAGCTGAAAAACAATCTCTGACGCCGAAATATTGAACATTTAATTGCGGCGCAAGAGATTACGCCTAACAAATGCATAATTCCGGGTATACGTTTGCTAATAAAGTTGGCAGTTATAATCACCAATGATTGTTGTTTTGTAGTTATTCTGTATTGATTTTCAATAAAGTGTATATCTGAACTGTAGAACCCAGCGCTTATTTATCTATCACTCCCTCTTAAGCGTCCATGAAATTGATCCCACAGTTTTATTCTTCTCCACTGTTTGCTTGGCTGATTTGCTAATAGGTCTGCCATTTCCTTATATGTGATGGTTGCACACGTGCTTGAAACACATGTGATCGGAATCAAGAATTCATAATACTTTCATTTCACAGTCGATTTGAAATTGTTGTTTAGAATATATATTGTGTAATATTTATTCGTAGAACAGTTGCTGGTTTCTCTCTAAACCATGTTATACAAGTGAAGATAAGGTGATAAACTAGTCTTTTAGGCATAATTTTCCACCAAATTTCTATTTTTGGACGCAGCTGAAAAGACTCGCTCATCTATTATTTGCTTTTGAGCCTTAAACTTAACGAAACAGCTGAAATTATAGTAGGTAGCTCAAGTGCGTATATGTTTTATGTATTTTATATAGGTATACAAACATATATATATGTATATATAGTTGTAATTATTTGTGTGGCAGTAAACTAAATATAAGTACTTCAATACATGAAAGACTAATTAAAAATACTAATTATTCCAATTTTAAGTTTCTGTTTTGATTCTTATAACAGATGATAATATAAATTTCTAGGCAATTTTGGAGTGAATAAAATATAATTAATTATTATATTTTCTTGAAACACAATAAACAATTTGCTTACTGTCTCATTTAATTTTTCTTGACCAAATTTAGACAATTGCAAAATATTCACGTGTCTAATTACAATGTTATTTGCTTCTCGGCATTCTTGTGAATCAATGGAACCTGTTTAGTTAAATATAAATAGATATCAGTGTGATAAAACACTTTTAAAATAATAGGAAATATAATCCAAATTAAATTACATATTCTGGGTAAAAAGTAAAACTCATTTGATTTCGTTAGTTTAATATAAATTACATAAAATATTAAAAGCCATTGCCACTCTAATTTCCTAAAGTTCTCGTCTATCATTTATTTAGTTTAAGTTTTCGTACGTTTGAGACTATTATTATTGGCTGTCTTATTAGGTTCGTCTTATCAATTCTCTTTCCCTTCTTAAACTAGAGCAGCAACATTTTTCTTTTTCCACTCTCCGAGGGAGGTACTCGTCACTGCCGCCGAAAGCAACAGCCGATTGGCATCAAAAGAAAAACCCTCGATTGCAGACACTCTAGTTTTTAATCGCTTCTTAGTTCATTTTCATTTCAGGGAAAATAAATGTCCGCTATAATTCTTCCAGTCTTCTAAGTCGATCTGTTTGTGTTAAAATCCCATTGAATCCAATTGTTTGACGTCTGAGAGTTAGACGGAGAAGATCTCGGATTAAAAGTAAAAATAAACGCGCAGTTTAAAATTGTACTACTATAGGCTGATCGCCATAAACTGAGCACTCAGCAGAACTGGTAATTAATTAAAACCATATTTTATTGGGCCAATAGATGTTCACTTTTGATAGTGTTGAAACGCCTACACTGGTTTTTTAGTTACGTATAAGTTTTTATATTAAAAATAGTAAAGATAACTGCAAAACGGCTGAAAGAAAACTTTATGCAGTGCTCAATTTATCGTGAACGGCATATACCTATTCTTATCCGGGTTTAGAATTAGGCTTCGATACGATCGTAAAACTCCAAAGCAAAGATTCTACAGTGATTTCCCAATTTGATTTTCCTGGGTATTAAACAGAAATATTATTCACGAATGATTTTGCACTTATTATTAAGTAACCGTTACTGATTGGAATACTATAACTTCAGACATTCATGGTAACAGCATTAAAGATTGCACGAGCAAGATATTTACATTTAGTTACGGCGTAATTGATTCTTGTCGTAGGGTAAGCCTTTTCTTATTACACTGTGATCCCGCTCTGGTGAATACATGGCAAGGTATTTCATGTAAGCTTCTTGTAGCAACGCTATTTTTTAAACACATCTTCGCCGTGGGCGTCTCTCGTCGTTACGTCCCGTTGATTGTTGACAGACGCATTTTAGTATCTCATTCCGTGAGCCGATACCCTTGATATTCGACTCAGGAATTCAATTACTTGATTGTTGCTTTTCCTTCAGCTGAGAAACTGAGAAAAAAATGTGTTCTCTGTTACTTATTTTATACCTTCGCGTATCCTTTTTCAGTCAACTGTAGTACCATTGATATTGGAAGGAACGAAATGACTTGGGCTATGCGGTGATGAGATGGTCCTGTAACATTTTAAGAAAGGCAAACACAATATTATTACACCAATTATTTATCCAATTTATGTCAATAACCCGATAAAATAAAATGTATAATTAAATAATAAATATGTTTTTTTAATTCACTTCTGTCATTGTTCTGTCATACTTATTGTCTAAATTAACATAGATGGTTTCATGTCATCATTAAAAAACCTTATTTTTTTGCAAAAATTGCTCGAACTGTTAGAGATACTGTCTGGCAAAAGGTTTTCTACTGCAACCATTTTATCCTTCCTTTATCCCCTATCCTCCCCGAAACACTACCAGACCCTTTCCCTGGGAGAAAATATGGGTGACCGGGAGGTGGGTGTTTATATTTTTTGTGCTCTTGTAGGACTGTGATTCCAAAACGGTTTTTTTATATTCATAGAAATGTAAGTGCTTTGATTGTAAGATGGGGAATGAAAATTTTAGCTAAGATTCAACTATTAGAGGTAATATTTTCCTCCAAATTATTTTATTGGGAGGGGTTAAACTTTGAGCGCCTATTTGAACAGTTTGACCTACAAAGCTGGGCTTTAAACTGTAGGCTATTCGATCAAACTAGAAATAAAAGTTTCCACGACCCAAAGATCTCCTTTAACGTGTTAAATAATTCAAAATTAATTAATTATTTATTTCTTTATTTAAATAATTAATCTTCGTTTTCTGCATTTCGTTTTACATAAGTGTACTCATTTACTTTCATGTGTCTGAGATAGTTTAGAAGTTATGAATTTGTTTATTTATTTATTTCTGAATAGGGCCGAAAACCCTTTGAATCATCCGTTATAATTTGCACGTGGGTCGTGCGGGTCCTGTTCCTGGAATATGTTTAAAACACTGATTTCATTAGGTCTGAAGATGCGAGGCAAAAATTTTTATAGTCTTATTAGACTGCATTCCGAAGGAAAAAGGTTGGCTTATAAGGTCACCTTCCTGTCATTGTGTGTTATAAGTGTGTGTGTCCTTGTGTGTGTTATAGGTGTGAGTGCTCTTGTGTGCATGTGTGTATGCTTCCTTAAACCCTTGGACGTAATTTCATCAAACTTAGTACACATGCATTACTAAGTAATCTGACAACATTTGGGTGTTTCTATTGTGCCGTATTCATATTTCCAAATTGTGGCCATTTTAACATTTTTGGTCTTACGAGATACCTACGGAATCGCATTTTAGAGCCTCATCCAGTTTGGTGCAAATAAAGAATCTAGTAAGGTTGTAATCATTCGTGTGGCAGTAAACTAAATATAAGTACTTCAATACATGAAAGACTTTGTATTCAGTTCATGCCGTTTACATGATTTCAAAATGACGGCAATTAGTATAATTTTATCATCGTGTGTCATATGCTAGGAAATCTTTATCCAAATTTCATATACCATATACTAAGATGAGTTCACTTTTGAGTATTTCGTTCACGCTATATTTACATTTTTAAAACTTTGGAATTATTCAAAATTTTAGAAGGAAATATTGTTCAAAATTTCATGAAATTTGATACGTATATACTACATACAAAGTTTACTTAATACTATATTTATATCATCTTGAGTTCATATTTTCATTATGGCGACCATTTTTATATTTGTAGAATAGTATGTAATATCTGAGGAAGTGTATTTTTTCTTCCGAATTTCAATAAACTTAGTACAATCTATTAAGATAACTTGACTTTTGTGGATTTTGTTCATCCTGTGTCCATATTTACACAATGGCAACCATTTTTATATTTTAAACATATCTGAGGTATTATTTTTCTGAAGTTCATTAATCTCGATATACTTTCCCAACTTATTATCTTGACTTTACTTTTGTTTGTTTCGTTCATCCTATGACCATAATTTCAAAACGGTGGTCATTTTTATATTTTTAACATAACACGACATATATGAGGAATTCTAATTTCATAAAACTTGGTACACATACTCTGTATTCAAAGTTGACTTAACATTATCGTGTCTCTTTCGTTATGTGTTCGTATTTTACACATTCCGGCCATTTTTATATTTTTAGCATAGTGACATATCTCAGGAAATATATTTTCTAATTTTTATTTAAGTGGTGTTGACGCGATGTGATTTCTGCCTAGTGCTCTGAAAGTCAACGTGAAGAAATTCAAGCAAGCGCGGGTAGACGGCGGGAGTAACTATGCCTCGTCGTATAATTAGTGGCATGTATGAATGGGTAAACGAGATTCCCACTGTCCCTATTTACTATATAGTATCTAGAAATTGTGGTATACAGCCTTGAAAACACTGCAGTTTCTTGCAATGTGCATTATTGGGTGATGTACGTCTGACTTAACGTAGCTGTCTGCAGACACAACCGTCAAATATCACAATAGCGGGAGTCTTATTGGCTCAGTCAAATAGGGTAACAGCTCACCGTATAAGCGAACGTCAGTTATCTTTTGGTGGGCTGAATGTACGTTGAAGAACAGTAAACAGTCAAGTTTTCCCGCGATAAACCAACATCTCTATATATAGCACGAGAAATGATCCGTTAGTCAGAATTTCATTTGACTCCGTACCCACGTATTGCACCAGCCACTAGAGAGTTAGGTATTTTGTAAATACCTCATTCAGTTTTTAAAATCGGTATTCCATAGGATTATTTTTTTTATCACTAGAAGTGTTTGAGGAGTATTTTCCAAGTTTCTTTAGCCTCTGTGTCTGTACGCATTACCATGTAAGATAACGTAAAAATAAGGTTGCCAGGTCATGATATGTTCAGTTATATGTAACAGACTGTTCTGAACGCGAAATGAAGCGTGTTTCATAACTGCCATAAACAAAAACACAGTCATCTTGTCTACACGTGAGTTGCTCTGACTTCTGGAAATGATAGCTGTACTAAAGCGGCAAAGTTACTAAAATAACTTTTTTTTTTCTCAAATCGATACCATACATATGTTATATGTTGATTTTTAAGGATTTGAATCGCGAGGGTGTTACCGTTTACTGAGGTCGGTGTAGTACATGGAGTTAGGAGTATACAGGAGATGGCATGTTGGGATTACCTTTAAGTCAAAGTATATATGTCAGTTTTGCGCGAACAATGCTTTATTGTAGCCCAAAATTCAGCATCGAGTTGATCGAGTAAGGTTTTCGTAAACGCCTCGTATGGTATTGATACTGTAGAATGGACAGATTTGATTGAAAACAATTACGTGCGTTGAATTCGGTTGTAAAGAGAGAACAGGTACGTGAAATACATATGCTACTGTTACATTTCATGAATAAAAATATAATGTTTTACATTAGCATAGTGTAATTTACGTGTTTATGCAGATAAACCTGGCGAACATGAAAAAACGGCCACATATATTGTTTATTGACGCATATGCACGTCACTGACGATGTGCAACTGTTTACTTATAGCAAAAAAACATACAAATTTGCACACAAAATGTTAAATGAATAGCAGAAACTAGCATAAATGTTAGTTTAACAATGGTGTTCATTCATAAATAGTTGGTAATGTCGGTACTCACAGAAATGTATTTCAAAACACAAGCATATAGCTGAGTTTTAATATTATTTAAAAAATTTGTTCCCCAAATAACGTAGACTGCGATAAACACAACACATCTGCTATTCGATAAATCATTTTAATTCTATTGGTCTTTAAACTTCGGTTAAAATACATTGTCTCTTGTGGTAGAAACAATGGTATGGTCTACAGTGACCACGTGTATAACGTTCAAGCAACAAAGGCACAAATACACTGACTTCAAGTCTTTGCCTGGGCAGTATACACAGTAAAAAAAATTTGTACATTTACAAGGAAATTCTTGTAACGTAATATCAAAACACTATCAGTCAGATAGTAAAAGTAAGATGTCAGAAACCTTTTTAAAGTGGTTAAAAATATCGTAAACCACTTTAGGAACTAGTAAAATAATGCTAATGAGCAGATTTTTCGAATTGAAACAAAATAAACCTAGGAGACCTTTCACATTTTACAAAACATTTCGTACTTTCACAAAAAAAATTTTTGGAAACTAGTTTCCAAAAAAAAATTTCGTAACACTACAAGCAATTATTGTAAAATGAACCAGATATTAGCTGTAAATAAAATTTGTTTGTAGATTTACAGAAATGTTTGTAAATATACAAAGAAATTTGTAAATTTACAAGATTTTTGTAAGTTTTACAAAATATTTTCGTAGTGTTACAAAAAACTTTTTTGGAAACTGGTTTCCAAAAAACCTTTTTGTAAAAGTACAAAATTTTTTTTGCTGTGTACGGCATGGCCACCCCCTGGTGTAGTATGACTGCAGTTGTACCTCTGTTGCAGTGTGTCCAAATGGAAAATTTATAAAATAACGAGAAGCATATTATTCACCAGGAAAGTAATTCGAAATATACATTAGTGCGTTAATAAACTGTGCTTTGTATGTTTGAAAATTATGTAAATTTGTTGCAAAAAAATTGCATAGAAATGAGATGCAGAAGTGCCAAATTGATTGGCGTATAAATAGACATCATGATGACACTAAATCGCGTGATGTGCGCGTAAAAGTAACACGCATCTATGTTTCGTGTGTGGCAGTGGCCATTTAAAACTATCTTGTTGATGAAACACTACCAACTTTACGATATAAAGGTCTTGTTTTGTTATTTCAGTGTTATTGTAACCGTATATTTCGGTTTCAAGAGGAACAGATATTTATCATTTACGGGCGAATACATTTGAAAGATATGTTATTGAAACATGTCCTTTGTCCGCCAGCAAGTGACGATGGTCACACATTATATATTTTTGTTTAAATATTCTACCTTCAGTGCTGCTCAGTTAATATATGTTATTATTAATATATGTTATTTAACTAATCTTATAATAATTGTACGAAGCCTTTGAACGAAGAAATATTATTCCAGAATGTGTCGTTATTAGGGTACGGTAGATTTCGCGAAAAGATTTTTGCCCCACTTTGTTTCAGTGTCTTACGCGCACACCTCCACCTCAACTTCACGATTATTTGCAGAGTGTTTTTGTGCAGAGTCATTATTCATTTGACTGTGCCAATCAGTACATGG
This sequence comes from Medauroidea extradentata, assembly GCA_003012365.1. NCBI lineage: Eukaryota > Metazoa > Arthropoda > Insecta > Phasmatodea > Phasmatidae > Medauroidea > Medauroidea extradentata. The sequence goes on from PNEQ01057762.1 coordinate 79,414, forward strand.
TTAACTGTGACATTCACGCCTGTGATTTGCGGGTTTAACCTCCACACGCTGGGTGTTATGGCATCTAATCACTGACCACATAGCAGAGCTGCAGGTGCGCACTAAGACGCTGAAACAAAGTGCTGCAAACATCTTTTCGCGAAAACTACCGGGCCCTAGTCGTTATAAATATAAAGCTTACACCAACTACGCACTGCGACTTTTAACTAATAAGAGTTCTGCTCTTACACGCTTCTTAATGTAACCTATTTTATATTCTGCGCATATAACGAGAATGTCACATTACTTAAACAAAGCTTACGTATTATTTTTAAATGAAACTGAAGATTTAGTAACATTTATATATTCGTTTTATAAAAAGAAAAGGGGATATTTGTCTCCTAAATTTTAAGTAATTCTCTGTTTTCCTCTCGTGAGACAAGTCTGTATTTTCTAGCCTCAGGGCTTCTGAGGAAAATGGGAAACGTGCATGGAATGTAGAAGAAGAAACGGGGAAGGGAAAATAATCTCGTCACGTCTCTCTAGGTCTACACTTTTGAATAATACGTCTAATTATTTCGAGTAAGTTGTACACTGTAATATTTCCCTCATAATACTTGCATAGTACTTCTTTAATTACGTACAGACGGTGACAAAAACTATGCCTATGGTTTGGTAACTCGCGCAACTCGATAAATACTAATCTAAAATACAGAAATAACAACACTTCTCTCAAACAATTAACATGAATCTAATATAATACGGAATACGAATTGATCTTAAGAAACTTTATTAACACTGGCATAACACTAAAATGCATTCAGATCAACATTATAAATTCTCTGGTTTAGCCAGAAAAAAACAACACCATTAATTTTATAGAATGGTAGGTAATTCGTGGATACGAACTGCACCATGTTAATTACTAACCACAACTAATCAGAAAATTCTTTTTGTTAAAAATATCGTCAAGTCCTATTTTAAGAGAAAAATCACTTTAAATATTAAAAAACATGGGAATGGAAATGTGGGCTAAGGTTTGTCGTACATACGAATAGCACCACGTCAACAAGTGATCATAAATACGCAGAAAATACTATTTGGTAAAAAAATCACCAAGTATTCAGACCCATAGTGTACCACGGAGTGCACGGTGGTGTCCCGCAACACCCATTGATGTGGTTCACAAGGGCTCTGTACGGCAGGCCTCCTTGTTGAGCCTTTCTGCCCAAGGGACTCTACAGTTATAAGTTTCTTTCTCAGAAGGCGTTCAGGCATAATCCCACGGCTGGTAGCATCGCACCACCGGTCTTTCGGCCGAGTGCGTGAACCAGCAGCCCGTACCTGCGGTTCCTCTCGTACTGAGCAGGAATACTGGTGCAACGACATACATCTCAGTAGGGTAAAACTAACTTGTCTGACGACAGTCTAGTCCCAGCTCACGTCCCCTGTTGGTGGGTGAACAATCCAACGCTTGGCGAACGTCACTTTTCTCGTAAACAAAGGACACGGTGACTTTTTACCAACGAGTATGTTGTTCTTAGTTTTGGTTACAGATACATGCAGTGCAGTGCGTAGGCTTTCTACGAAATACCTTGTCCTTTACTTCCACTCACTTGCCACAATCCGTACCCGTGATTTACCTGACATTCTGTATAAGGAAATGTACTATAAAAAGTGGTTTACTTTGGTTGTCTTTTTAGTTATACTTAAACCAAAAAAGTTAATAAAAAGAAATTATGAGATAATATAAATGTCTTTAATTTTTCATATTGTAATAGCTTCTGTAATAGTGGAAGATAGATGTTGACGCTAATATCATATGCATGAAATAGTCACTGCAAGTACATAACCGCGAGTTATGTGAATTATGTGTTGTTAAATGTTCAAAAATCAAAGGCATTTAACTCACGGTCGCTGTGGCCGAATGGAGAGAAGACCATTAGTCTCCCTTCAAAGCGATCCGGATTCGTATCTCGGCGGGGTCGCCCCCGGATTTTTGTATGTGGGAGTCGTGCCGGACGATGCCGTTGGTCGGCGGGTTTTCTCGAGGATATTCCGTTCCTCTTTTCATTCCAGCGCTGTTCCATACTCACCTCATGTCATCCCTCGCCAGCGATAAAGACCTCGATGTTGAGCGCTGACTGTACTCTCTTTCACACAGAGTTTAACGAGGCCAACTTTTAAACATAGATTCCGTTATAATATGAACATTTATGTAGTCCATGGGCGTCTTTGCGTAAATGTACTTGGCCGAGGTACATGGGGAGAGGAGGGAAATGGATTTGCCGCCACAAAAATACTTGTTAGTTATATTAGGACAGTCTATATAAAAAAAATTCTCTTAATCAACAGAGCCACTAGCACCAATTTGTATATGACCTACTGCTTAAATAGTCATAGGACATGGTTCTGTTGAGTTAGTGAAGACATATAAATCAGCTTGAAATTACAGATATGAGAAATTTCAAAACACAGAATTTTAATTGTTGTGGCAAGGAAAATTGGTTATTTGGTTTTGGGGCCGCAGTGTTTGTCGGTGATGTCTACAAGGAACTTCTTCATTTAATATAAACCAAAATGAAAATAATTCCGTAAAAGTTTCTGAAACAAATATGTCCAAACAAATAAGGAGAGCAATCCTTAGAAGCATGAGAAAGCTTTTTTTTATTATAAGGTCTTTATATTCTTAAACCATATACCTTAAAATGATTTTGAGGCTAAATCACGTTAAAGCACAAAGTTTTCTGTGCCATGGTAATTATATAAAAGTAATTTTTACTCTGCAAAATGCAAGATTTGAATTTAAACAGTGTTTGTGCATCTTATTTAATTAAAGTATTTTCTTTACATCAAAAACTAATTGTTCATTTCGGTACATGTGATATTTTTGATTAGTATATTTTATTCTGAATTTGCGAAGTAGGAAGTAATTTTACTACAACCCTACATTTATGTTTGTAATATGTCATTAAATCAGTTTCAAGAGCAATTCATAACTCAAGTTTACCAACAAAATTCTTTATACAAGCGGAAATATGAAGTGCGCAGAGCAGCAATAAATAACCGTAGATAACTGCCTAGGGCGAAAACTAATTTCCTATGCTGTATGTTTCCGATCAATTGGTTCCAAAGCTAAGTGAATGCACATAAATAAAGAAAGCGTGAAAACAGAATGAAGCCGAAGGTTACGACACGGGCAAACGGCAAATAAATTGCGTGCAAATGCACATACTACGGTGTTTATTACAGTACCGAGGCGCATAATTCCTTTTTTTCAGGTTTACAGAAATAACAAGACTTATTTACTGTACGTTAAGTATTTTTTTACAATAATGCGCGAAATGAAATTTTTTCTGTGTAAATTCTTTTCTGAGATACTTGTAATGTTAACCTTCTATGACTGTGTATAACAGAAAGTAATCAAAGAAACGTAAATTGAGGCAATAAGGAAATACTTTGTGAGTGATAAGGAAACAGTTTGTTACGTTTTCTAAGCATCGTCGCACATAAATAAAATATAAATAAATAAAACAACTAATAAATTATTATTAAATTTATTTTAAGGTGTGAGCGTTTGTATAACCCATATAATAAACTGCCAGAACCACTGTATTTGTTAAATACGCAAAATAAACTATAGTTAATTTTAGGATGCTGCAGGGCGTATGTTTCATGTAACAAATAAATACTGGAGTATATACTTGTTTATTTACACAAATTAAAACACTTTTTTTACATTGTAGTGCCGATTTAAAGAAAATCAAACCTCCTTTTAAAATGTATGACAAAATATTACGTTAAGTTCTAGTTACATTGAAGTCGACCTAACAATTATATTTTAGAAACATTCTGGAATAAGCCACATTAAATTTGCGCTGCAACGGTGTATGTCCAAAATATTTCTTTGCTCTGAAACTTGCCCCATTGCACTGACACGCTGATGCAAGTGCCACCTATTTATGAGTGGTAACAAAAAGTTCAGCTGGCCGTAAATTCTTCATCAGGGGTGACAAGTGAGTGAATCTGCAGCACTATAAAAAACCCACCCACCGCTACTATGATCAGGCTCAAGCAGCCCTAAGTGGCGACACACGTGCAGTCGTACTACCTGAAGAATGGAGAGACGTTCCTTTAGCAAGAATAGGACTGAGGCTTCAGGGAAAACACCAGATATACGATAATTACAGATGATGGATTATCGCGGGAAAACTTGACTGTTCGCTGGGTTTCAATGTATGTACGTTCAGCCTATGATAAGATGACTAGCTTATGCTTGTACGTAGATCTGTTACCTTATTGACTGAACTAATAAGAATCCCGCTATTATATTATTTGATACATATTATTGGTCTGCAGGCAACCACGTTGTGTCATTGTTTTGAAGTCTGCATTGCCACAAAAATGTTCGTGATATACCATAATTTATAACGATAATTCCACAGACTAAATAGTAATATAGATGTGAAACGCGACGTGGCGTCTCATTTAATAAGGGAAAACTGCGCCGCTTTATTGGATATCCGAGGCTGTTTATACCATCCCCGTGTCTGTCTGGCTACTGCATGTCACAGCAGGTTTCCTATTGGCTTTAGCTGCCGGATAGAAGGGTAGCTGTCTTACTGTGATTGGCTGTAGACGTTTCCGTCGTATTGATGGCCAGTGAAGCCATTTTGCTGGCGTGTGTGACTGAGTTTGCCGATCTAATGGCTATCTAAATATTCAGAGGTGATTCCCACCAATCTTCTCATATGAACATCTCCAAAAGTGAAATTCGCGATCAGTAGAGCCACGATTTTGTCGCTAAAAGATATTTGCACCACTTTGTTTCACTGCCTTATATCCATATCGGCGTAGCTGCTGCATGGTTATTGGCAGCGTGTCTTTGGCAAGGCACGCCTCTCATTTGACTTTACCAATCAGAATAACTTTATTGTGACTTCATGCTTCTGTGATTTGCCAGTATAGCCCAAAGACAAGTGAGGGTCAAAACATTCAACCACTGACCATGAAGCAGAACTGCTGATGTTCACACGCGGCATTTAAAACAATAGGTGAAAAAAAAAATTTTTCCCCATAAAATTGTGGCTCTAGTAAACAGCCGTGTTATACAATATAAGAGCGGATCTCGTGTGTAGCCAACGATGGCGTGGCATATAACTTAACGCTAATATACGTATATTGAAATTTTCAAGAATTTGAAGGTCAATTTAGAAAAAAAATCACTTTTAGAATACAGGTTTTTTCCAATTTTGCGAGCAAATATATTGCTAGTGTGACGAGGTCTTTCTGAAACATTTTTGAGGTCGGAAATTTATAATGTAGGTATTCTGGCGCACTAGATTATGACTAGAGCATTGGCTTATCGTGGTCGTGTACCAAAGCATGCAACATAAGCTCCGACTATACGCTTTGATCACGTGGACTTAATGTGCCTACCTGACACATTCTGTAAACATGTGTTGTGCATGCCGAGGTGCATTACTGGACAATATGTTGTTCACTGCCTCTTGTATGCTACAGGCTCGAAACTCTACGTACATCTACCATTCTAATGGGTCCACAGACAACTCAGTGTTGTGTATAGCCACTGACTAGCACCGCATGCCTTGGAACACTACCACGATATTCAACTGCACTAGGGGTATGTGAATTTCGTAAATATATTCAAGCTCACGTATATGATCAGCCGAAGGCTGTCATGACAGGCCTTTGACTACAGCAAGCCAATAGTAAACAAGGCTATAACTCGTAGGATTATCGCGTGTTGCCCGTTTGTACGGTTATAAACCAATGGATAATCGAGTGTGACCAGTATATAAATTGAAGTGTCCTGACTGACACACTCGCTCACTCAATCACTCCCACACTCACTCATCAACGCACAGCCCAAACCACTGGACCTAGAACTATGAAATTTCGAAGGAAGCTTCTCCTTGCCCCGTAGGCACCAATTAGGAATGGATTTTCCGAAATTCCTAAGTTAAGAGGGTAAAAAGGGGTGAAATGTTTCAACAATCCCTGATATCTCATTAACCGGAAAAGCTATCAAACATTTTTTACACTTCAAACCATTGCCCTAACGAATACATATGTGAGAATTTTTCGATTGTGCGAAATTCGGAAATTAAGGGGTTGAAAAGCCGTAAATTGTGTTCTTCGTTAATCCCTGATTTCACCTAAACCATTTCAGATAATGGCGTCATTTTTTTCTTTAAAATGATGCTTGAGTAAATATCTAAAAAGTATGTTTAGAATTTTTTGAAATTCGTCCTTGAAAGCTCTTAAAAATATGTGATTTTAATTAATCCTACTTATCTCCTAAACCAGTGGAAATGTTAAAATGGTTTTTGCTTTAAAATAAATTTTACGTAAATATCAAAATAATAATTTCAGGATTTTTCGAAATTCATCCTTGAAAGCTGTTAAAAAAATAAAATGTGTTTTCAAACAATCATCTGTACCGCTTATAACCGTTGAGATATCGAGGTGATTTTTTTATAAGAATGAAACTTATGTAAATATCTACACATAAAATTTAGGATTTCATGAAAATTCGAAAATTAAGGATGTGAAATGCAGTAAAATGTTACAGTCTCCCGAAAAAAAGAGAATGATCATGGAGAAATAATTCAACAGTGGTTTCTTTTTGCCAACCTACTCATAAATAAAACCTCTGTACATACTAAAGAATTATCACGGCCTGCCTTTAAACATTCACTCAGATATTGTATAAAGTTTGTGGTGTGGGAGGGGTGGGGTTACGGGTTCGTATCCCGTGCAAGACTTTGCGATGGGAATTACTATGTTATCATACGAGCATATTGCGTGCACTCTTTACATTGAGCTAAGACAATTTATAGTTCACTGTTATTGAGAACGATAGCTGTTAAATGACTTTATCTCATATTTTATCCACAGTTACTGTTTACATTACATAATTTCATGCGGCCAAAGCCGCAGCCGGGCAGCTATTTTATAAAGAAATAAAGATGAATTAAAAACAGAGATGTTCTGCAATTAAATTACGCTCAGCGAAGTGGACTGGGTAAAACTGTTTGTATTTGTTGTTTTAAAGATATACAGAGAATATAGTAACACCATCAATTAATACGTCGTTAAAAGTTAGTTACTCTTTTCTATAGTACACGCGGGTGAAGCCGCAAAGGGACAGCTAGTTAATTTATGTATTAACGGGAATTTTGGTGAAAAGATTTTTGCCTCACTTTGTTTCGGTGCCTTACGTGCACACCTGCAGCTCAACTTCGTGGCTATAGACAGAGAGTTTTTGTGCAGAGTCGTTGTTCAGTAGACTGTGCCAATTAGTATATGGATAACTGCCACACATCACGTCTGTGATTTGCGGGTTTAACCTCCACACGCTGGGTGTTACGGCATCCTCTCTCTCTCTCTCTCTCTCTCTCTCTATCTCTCTCTCTCTCTATCTCTCTATCTATCTATATATATACACATATATGTATATATATACATACACACACATATATACATACATACATACATATATATATATATATATATATATATATATGAGAAATCATGTTACTGCTACTAGATGAACACGCAATATTGACGCTCCTGAAATCGTGCTTAAGAATTGCTCCTTTCTTGCAAAATTCAAGAACACCTATCAGCGTGCTATCGAACATATTATGGTTTTCATGTGACGCACACAGGTATCGTAAAAAAATTCGGAATATCAAACAATTGTAATATTTATCAAGGAAAATTATTGAAACACAATTTATGTTTTTATATGGACGTTTGCTTGCATTAACAGTTTTTTTTAAATTCCAATTAACTGGTATTGTTGTAGATGAAGACATTACGAATATGTAGAGACCTGAAAATGTCGCGTTTTCTTTCAGGCACAAGCTAGAACTCCAGTAACTGTGAGTTTGTGCTACTTTCACAAATGACCGTTGACTTATTTGACACCGCCTTGAAGTCGATGAGCCGATAATAACAATGTAACTAAATGAGAGCCCGTTTCACTGTGTTAGCGAGCAGCATACGAACAACTGTTATTTGCTAGAGTTCACATATATATTCGGAGGCTAGCCTACAGGTCAGTGAACCCGCAAATTATTCCGGTCTCTACGAATATGACATGTACATTCGTATCGTCATTATAGCTTCTTCGTTTCTGAACCCCAACGAGTAAAATTGATACAGGCAGTCAGGACTCTTAGATCACTGCCCTGGTGAGGCAAGGATAGCTACCGGTAACTATAGGGTTAAACTAAATCAAATGTGGCTCAGTAACCTGTCTAACCTACGTATAACTGATTTTATTTGAACATCTCGGTGCGGCCCACAACGCTAAACGCTATTTTATGGTGCTTCTTAAGTATCCATGAAAACAATGAACACTTAAATAATTTTACTAGTAACATACACTGGAAAACATCACCTCTAATATTTAACTACATTGATATTCTTGTATAGGTGTTTCGCTATATACAGAAGTGATCACTTTACGACACCCTCTTGTCCAAAATAATAATTAAATATAACATGTGTTATGTCTACATAGTTAATGTTTTGGTACGGTACAGTCTATTATACACTTTAGACACTTATGAAAATTCACTCGATAGGTAAGGGTTGGTTATCTCAGTCATGTGACCGAATTTTTTCTATTACGAAGATTTGATGAACAATGGCAACGGTATTTATGGTTTTATGGTGGGAATTCAAAAAAGCTAGATATTTTGTACGTAGTAAATATTTTGCTCAATGATACGTCGGCAGTACATTATTTACACGTAAGCTTATTTGTATTTAAATATAATATTAGTTCTTGTAGTTGAACGATAGGCCATCAGTCGAAACTTCAAACACAGTCAACTTCACTTGGATTAAATTTTAAACACCTTAAACTTAACAATTTGACTAATCTAACTTACGTTCATGGATTTCTATAAGCGCCTTTAGATTGTTTCTTAAGTTGTTTTGTTTATTTTAAACATTGGTCGGAAATTGAAATTATCTTGTCAGAAAAAAGGAACAAGAGTTTTAAAAAGTGGCAAGTTTATTTTTTTCGAACCACCTAAAGCAATATTTTGCTCTGCTCTATACAGAAAATGTATTTCGTTCGAAAGCGAGATGATAAGAAATGACGGTTTACCACCGACTATAACTTAACGTACCAACATACCCAACATACCAAAATTTAACATACCCAACCTTGCTCACGCCATAGATCAGGTAAGCGACATTTTTAAACACAGTCATATTTATTGTGGGGCGTATTACTTTTCGACAGAGTTACATTTTATTCAAATTCAGTGAGTGAGGTACCTGATATGCGAGAGGTATGCTTCTATGAATGATACTAAAATAGCACAAAAATGTCAGGCGAGGAACATGATTTTGCTCTTCAGGGCAGAGAAACCCGAATAATGGCGTGAAGTGGAACAATGGAAATAACAGGAGGGCACTTCCAATTGGTTTTCCGCGCATCACGCCGCCACTCAGCATATTGAATATCGAGGTCTCATTCGTCAATATGTCAGATACCTGCACATATCATCTCGGTGCCGTGCGCTGTTGTCAACCGTTGAGTGGTTGCAGCACATTACACACGGTTTCTAATACACGCAGCAGTCTCAACAGCCCAGCTGACCTTCCCAACGTATTCGGTTCGCTGTAACTAATTCTTGCAGTTATAATAATTTACATTTTATGCTGGGATTATAAATATCCGATGAGCACTACACGAGAAAGCAAACACGGAAACAACGGCAAAACAATAATATTCACTATTTTACCGCTTGCTTTTGCAGCATGGCAGTCAACGCACGGTGCACAAAACATGAATTTCTACGGAATAATTTAAAAGGTTCTCATATGCGAATCTAACCACAGAATATTTAGGAATACAGAAGTGAAATAGCTAGTAGGACGGCGAACTCAGTTACACACGTCAGAAAAATGGCTTTATTGGCAAGCAACATGGGGGAAATTACTACTGCCAGTCAGCGCGAGGCAGTTGCTCTGCTAGTCGGCAGCCAGGCCAGTTTTTTTAATAGGTTATTGATCATAAGTGAAAAGTTTATGCCATCTATTTTGGGAGCGAATAGTTTGATAATTTTTCCTGCTCCAGCCTCATGGGCTCTTTCAGGATAGCAGGTGATAAGTTAATAGTTCAATATGAAAAATAATTACAGACAAGGCCATTTTAAGCGGGAAAACTAGAAAACCCAGTGAACAGAAACCAAAAAGAACACGAACTTAAATCAGAAGTATAACAGTTTCCCTGACTCAGGAAACCAACAACATAATTATTTATGATTTTATTTTGTAGCCAAGATAATCAATCAGAAATAAATTATTGATCAAAAGCAAAAACTGAAAAACTTCTAGTTTAGAAGAAAACAAAATAACAGCAGAGAAACAAAAAGGATAATATCATCTCAGTAAACTGGCAACTTGCCAGTAAAGAAATGAACACTATTCGTTTTGCGAGGAACGTGCTCGCTATGAAAATGTTCATAATTTTTTGGGCAACAGTGTTATGTTTCAATGGCGTTAAAGAAGAAATCTTTAATTCGACGATGTGGACATACTGAAAGAACGTCATAACTTCCTTAGGAATTGATTAGTGGATTTTTGTTATTTAGAAGCTTGGTGAAATAACTTTTTAGCTATGGTGTGGATAATTTTTTGTGGTGATTTGACATTACTCATTCGGTATACACGAATTGGGTATGTCATAATTGATACGCCCAATAGAATTCGCAGGCAGGCCAATAGGTAACATGCAGGAGTCATAAAGACGTATGGACTGGTATCAACAGCCTTGAGAATCCAATAAGTGGCGATGAGCCGACACGTCATTTCACGTCTGTATTAATATTTAGTCTGCGATATAACATTGAATGCGATGGACAGTAGAAAGTTTATTTAGATTACTATTATTAGAGATTATGGATTGTCGCGGGAAAACATGACTGTTTGCTGGTTTCAATGCACGTTCAACTTATCAACAGCTCACCGGATTTTCCTTGTACACGGGAAAAATCTTTTGTGGTAGCTACAACGCATTTGTGCAAAATTAATTTTATGGTCACCACAAAAACTTTTAGTTGTGACCACTAAAATATTGTGGCCACCACAAAATAATTTAGTTGTCACTACAAAATAATTTTGCAGGGAAGACTTCCTACAAATTTTTCTTTCAGTGTACGTGGAGCTGTTACAGTATTTGACTAAGCCAATAAGAATCCCGCTATTGTAATACGTGATGCCTATTATAAGAGCTCGGTAATTTGCGCGAAAAAAATTTTGCAGCACTTTGTTTCAGTGCCTTACGTGCGCACCTGCATCTTTGCTATGTGGTCAGTGATTGGATGCCGTAACACGCAGCGTGTGTAGGTTAAACCCACAAATCACAGACGTGATGTGTGACAGTTATCCGTGTACTGATTGGCACAGTCTAATGAATAACGATTCTGCACAAAAACACTCTGTCAATAGCCATGAAGTTGAACTGCAGGTGTGCACGTAAGACACTGAAACAAAGTGGGGCAAAAATCTTTTCGCGAAAACTACCGGGCCCTACCTACTATTAGTCTGCAGACAGCTACGTTGGGTCAGACTGTATCACCCAATCATACATGTCACGAAAATCTATAGTGCATTCAAGGGTATGTTGACCCAAAACATTCTCGCGATATACCATCATCTGTAACTATTAAAATTAGGTACAGAGAAAGTAAAAGTGACACAACGATAAAACTTATTATTTTGTTTTAGAATTTAACTAAATAATAATTTAAATCACGAGACAAAAATTTGCTTTGTCAAACTGCAACTATACCATACATAGAGGAACGTCAATTTCGCGGATTCATCAGGAAGTAGCATAGATTTCTCAGTCTTGTGCACGCTCTGGATACAGTCGATTATTCATTGGCTTACAACATTACAAGCGATAGCTCTATGAATCATTTCCTTATTTACTACTGACTTGCAGTAGTCGAATGCGTTTCGTAACAGCCGCCAGCTAATCACACACGTCATTACGAAGTATATATTTTTGGCGTTCAACCTGACCTGAAATGTATTTGCGAAATTGGCGTACCTCTAACCATATATAATAGGTACAGACATGCAAAATTCGCGTTATTTTCACACAGCTGACTAGACTCCAAGTTACTATAGGCTCGTTCGACGTCTCCCGCTGGCCGATGTTGTAGTGACTTTCTGCGGAGAATGCTTACACGGTAGAAAGGCCAATCTCTGTAAAGACGTAACACACGTAATTGAGAACACATAAATGTTCGTGGCCAATTGAATCGCAGATTATGCTCTCTTATGTATAGAAAAGTTAAGTTTAGTCTGCTACCAAATGATAACGCGAATTTTGCATGTCTCTAATAATAGGGTGAAATACACGAGCTATTTGGTATTACTTGGTTGCGTACTCTGCAGGGCCACATCTAACATGCAAAACTGCTTACGTTATACGTTTCTTGTATGATTGGCAATGTTCAGTTCTGTGCAGACGTCACGTTGGATCTTGCTCGTCTAAGCTACGTGTCTCCATCATTATGAGGACTATGGTGTTATTAAGAATACAAGACGCAATTAAATTATAAATAAAGTTTAAAATGTATTCAACAAGGAACCAACGATTAATGGAATATGTACCGCTCTTACAAAATTATTATTTGCCGCCGAAACAGTGGTTTAGCTTTCTTAACAACCGCTGTTACTAAATTGAGACAAGACGAGCGTTGTTTATTTGTTGCAAGGTGTGCGTAAGTGTTATACCTATAAAAGTGCAGAAACAAACGTATTTTTTTTTTTGCACCAGCTGAAATCACAACCTGGCCTGTGCTTTTGGTATAGGAGGAAAACTACACAGCACAAGTGGATACAAACGAAAGTACTTTTCCCCGCGGGGTCGGCTCTTTCTGCAACTTCAGCACTCGAGCTGCAGCTAGGCTACTCAAGTTGCTGCAAACAAACGGATCTGCTGGCGGGTGTAACTACAACTTCTGCTGTTTCTTTGTAGGCGACTACAGGAGCGAATCGCAAATTTGAATCTTAAAAAAGTGCAACATAGTATTTTATCGTCGTAGCTCCATTCACGTATAATGAACGTAAAATATTATAATATGGTGTTCAGTTACACCCGGATAATTTTATTTTTACTTATTTATTTCAGGATGTGTAACATTAATATAACAGGTTATATATAAAACAGTTTGTATTAAAAAGTTAATTTTAAAGTGATTTAGAGATCATTTTAAATTACTCGGCAGTCGCATAACAAAATCCCTAGAATCAAGCTACGCCTTCAAAATCTTCGGGTGTGACAGATGTAGAAGGTAGCAACCACTCGAACACATCTTATAGAAATGCATGATATTGGCACTTAGATATTATATATTTTATTAATTCGCTTATAATTACGAGTCATTTTAAGACCAGGTCTAAGCTATTTCTCCTAACTATATTTTATTTTGTCGTATGTAAAACTAAACTAAAACTAAAATCGACTTTTGGTTCGTCAAATGATAACATGCGCTGATAAAGGGAGTTGATAAACGGCAGTAAATTAACATTTGAATAGACACTTACTCAATTATTACATATTTAAGGAAGTCAAAAGCACAGAGCAACCTTTCTAAATCTATTGTAAATTATAATTAACGCAAGACAGCTTATAAATTCAAAATCATTATTTTCCACTTCAGAGCATGGTTTTATTTTAAAAAGAGTTAAAAGCTTGGATACGAAAAGCGATGATGGTATATCACGAAAATGTTTTGTACCAACGTACCCTTGAAAACGCTGTAGTTTCTCGCAACATGTACGATTGGGCGATATACGTCGGACACAACGTAGCTGTCTGCAGACCAATAACAAGCATAAAGTATCACAATATCGGGACTCTTCTTGGCTCAGTCAAATAGGCTAACAGCTCCAAGTACAAGCTAAATCCACTTATCTTTTGGTAAACTGAACGTGTTTTAAAATACAGCTAACAGTCAAGTTTTCCCGTGGTAAACTATCATCTCTAGCTATGAACCAATCAGTCAAATATAAGAGTAAAAAATGACACCAGTTTGTTTTGTCAGTATTCTTGGGAAAATAAATCAAAGTGGCTGCATAATGTTCTTAGTACAGAATATGTAGTTGCTTGAAGAATGTTGGTCCTTTCTTGTAGGCTATATGAGGGTTTTATTTGCTGTCACAAGGGTAAATCAGTCTACGTAAAGTTCATGCTTCAAGGTTCCTGCCAAAGTCACTCTCGGACGTCTTCGTCCTCACTGCAGTCTTGACATCAGTCTTACCTGCCACCAGCAGTTCTTTGTTCATGCAAATGCAGTATTGACAGCTGCGCTCATTCAGTTGCTTCTCTGGGTATTCTCCAAGTGTGAGTCAGTGTCGCCACATTGTTGGGGAGAGTGATTTATAGCGAGTAAAAGTTTACAGTTCCCTAGGTTACGTGTCCAAAGCTTTTTTGCCCGTCGTTCATGTGTTCTCGTTTGACTGGGCATACGGTAGTAAAACAAGACCTTACAGCGCTGTTCGTTATTCGTCTGCGAACACTGGCATCTTGTGAAATAATCAACATCCAATCGCAAACCGTGCAACATACACTTGTGTTTCGGATACTTTCTTGGCATCACGTTGTATGAAATAATTTGAACATTTTTCTCGATGCGCAGGCGAATTTGGGGCAGAAGACAATTCGTAGTTATGGGTCCGCGATTGGTTAATATTCATACAAGTCGACTTAAACCAAGGCGATCCGGTTTCTACAAGCTACCCGGCGGGGTCGCTTCAGGTTTTTCCGAGAAAAACGTTGCTGGTGATCGACGGGTTTTCTCCGGTAATTTTTGTTTGACTAATTTTTAATTTATCAATTTTAAAGATAAATATTTTAAAGAAAAATTATACTACTTCAAATGTATTAAAAAAACGATTACATTGGGAAAACGCAAAAATTGTTATCGTTCAAAGCTAACCTTTTAGTTTTTTTTAAAGAATAAAACTTGAGAGAACAGGTGTTTCGAAAATGTCTCTGTATGGCAATAATTCTTACTACATTTAAATTAGAATGCTTTTTGTTTGAAATAGGTACCTATCTATAAAATCAGTAATTAAGAAGTAATTTTTAAACATCGTTACTAGTTAGGTAAGCATATCCCTTATGATTCTTCTATACCATATCTAGTAGCGTGAAACCGGGGATCGATAAGGGTCAGACTACCACGCTCGATTAGACTCCAATAGTAAATAAACGCGGTATGCTATACTAGCATGCAGTGTTTTCGTAGTGGAATTTTTGTATTGTTACTTGGATTGGTGATTTTAGAATTTTATTTTTACATAGTTTGGAATAAAAGCCGACGCAGATTTAAGGTTTAGCATCTTAGGAATCAAATGGTAGTCTAAATAATTGGTTTCTAGTCACTTTCGGAGGCCCCGGAAACACATTTCTAATAAGCGTTCTGTATTTTATAAGTGCATTATTTTACACGTGTATTACTTTTCAGCTAATCGTACACAATCAGGTTATTAGTTAACAAAAATAAATAGCCTGCTTTATACGCAACACCGTCGTAATATACCAGGTATGTAGTCTTCTCAAGCGCTAACCAAATCTATCCCCAACCCACTGCATCTCTTACGTCTAAGGGAGTGTACCTAAATTTGTTTGGAATTATTTACCTGCATAACAAATGAATGTGGCATAGTGTGTGTGTCTGAAACTACCATTATTGTTTAGAAAGTTTCTTTGTAAAGTGCAGCTTTCTTATGAAATCTGTACTATATGCAGAATGATTCAAAAGTCTTTATACATTGATATCCATCTATAGAGTACAAGTTATCTGTACCTGTTATATAAACCACGCCTAGGAAATGGAGGACATCATATTGAATCCTACCGCTTCACATCTTACGCCGGCATCTGTTGCGTTTATCTCTCTAAAAAAAAAAAGTGTTCACTTTACAATGGGCCGGAGTTTTTGTATCACTCTGAATATATTCGTTATATATAAACGAATTTCAACATTTGTTGCATCCCCGCTACTGTGCTCCAAACATATCAGGATACAGCTTTGCTGATAAATGAATTGAACTCGGCATAAATATCGACGGCTTATTCACGATACCAAGTACATTCCTATATCGTTATATTACAGTAGTCCCAGCATGTTTGTACATGCCTCAGCCAATTAAAAATTTTGACCAAATGAAATTACGCATTCAGGACGGCCGGGTTCGATTCCCTGTTTGCTATCCTAATTTCGGTTTTCCGTAGTTTTCCAAATTCTCTCCACGCAAAAGTCTGAATGGTTCCTTGTTATGAACAATGGCAGACTTATTCTCTACGTTATTGTCCGTACAAACTAACGGTTCAAACTCTAACAAGATGTTAAGCCCTTCTCAAGAGCGCCGCTTATTATGTGTTTGAATTGCGTTACAATGACTTCGTAAATACCAATGCCAATGTACGAAAAGAAAACAATATTCGGATGAGCGGAATGTCATTGTTTAGATACCATGCTCATTAAAAACATTGTTTCTAAGCCCTCTACGACGGTCATAAACGGCCTTTTCATACCACCGTATTTCAAAATGTACGGATGTATGCCAAATTCTGATAGAAACGTGCGCTTATAACTTTGCAGCAGAATTTCCAACTGTAAAATTATATGGTCACCGCTTTTACAGTTTCATAGTAAAAATGCATCGGCGATGATCTTGTTTGCTAGTTCTGCGCTTGGCTAGTTGTAAAGTTGTGGTGATACGGCATTTGACGTGCGCTTCAAGGTCACCCTTAATACTCCGTTACTTCTGAGCCACTATCCCGTGGTATACATGACTGAATAAATAAGTTGGTTTTATTCCAATGTTTGCCTACATGTAACCCCTTTAGTAATGTGTTTTTCAATTTTAGCATCTTCTAAGATTGTTAAACATTGGTCAAATTTATTTCTATAATCCTCAATACTTTATTTACCCGATGGACTAAAGTTTTGACTTTGTTGTCAAAACGTTATTCCTGTAAATACCAAAATTCCACATTGGTTTCTTCTCTAATGACTTTTCTATCGACCAGCCAACTGCCAGCACCATCATCCCACCTAAATATCGATTTACAAATGGATGGAAAATTTTGCGTTTTTAGCTATGTTGGAGGACATCTAAACAACGTTTTTACTACGGCTGGTGTCAACAATTACATTCCATCCTTGTCCGAAGTATGTTTCATTTTAGTACAGTGGTTTATTAGGCTAATGTGGAGTAGTTTCGCAATAACAAACAAAAAAAAACATAGAAAACAGCTGATGATTTTCAAACGTCTTAACATATTTCTTTGAATCATGGCTAAGAACACTCTAAATAAAGTCTGCTTTTAAAAAAACCGTATCAAAATCGGTCCATCATTCGTTTAGGAGCTACGATGCCAAAGAAAGACACACAGATACACAGACAGACACGTCAAACTTATAACACCCATCTTTTTGAAACGGAGGTTAAAAATACGCATTTCCCTGCATAAAACAAAGCATTTGAAGCTCGTGGTAGGTGGGAACCTTAATCATTCACAACACCAGTATAAGAGGTTCGCAATAAAGTGGGCACTTTTGAAGATAATCTTGCCTAGACTAATAATAATTTAAAATAATTGTATTGTTACCTCAGACCTTCACTTTTGAGATCGTTACATTCTATAGACTTCGATTTTTACATAGGTTGATTTGTTTATGTAAGAAAGTGGCGAGATAATACACATTATCTTAAAGGAACAAAAGTAAGTTGAGTTTCAAACAGCTCCCGAACTATCTATATTTGTAGTGGTGTTGTTACAACGTTGTTACATACCGTCATACGTACTGCTAGTGCTTCAAGCGCTTAGGGCACTAACTTGTCACTCTTAGCTCGATTCACCGCAGTGTTAAAACAGCATCACTGCACCAGTGGAGCCCACGGCTATGTAGAGTATAAGCCCAGTCGCGTGAGGACCATTTTAAATTCCAGTGTCCGGACCAGGGAGAATACAATAAAAGAGACATTATACCCATGTTACAGCACGAGTAACTCATCTTTTCGCCAAAACGTCCGAAGTATACTAATCTATGGCTACAATACAAACCCCTGTAATTCCAACTTCAAAACACTCACAGTAGCACAATTTTAATTTTTAAACCCGACGCAAAAAGAGGGGTGTTATTAGTTTGACGCTTCTGTCTGTGTATCGTAGCTCCTGAACGAATGGACCGATTTTAAAGCGGTTTTTTTCTGTTTGAAAGCTGACTTGATCGAGCGTGTTCATAGCAATGATTCAAGGAAATCGGTGCAGCCGTTTATAGATCATTAGTTATTTTCTACTTGTCTGAACGATTTGATGTTTAGTAATCCTATGAGCCGAGGGTTTTTAAATGATTAATTTAAGTCTTATTAATTATTTTACTACTTGTTATTTTCAGATTTTTCGTGAACTACAGTTGTATTTCTTTGTTTTTTGCAATATTATTCTCCATGCTTGTTAGCGTATTTACATACAAACGCTACAGAACAACACATTCCGTTCAGCATTTTAAAAATAAAATTTATGCAACATTGCCCAGTTAAATAAATACTAAATCTGCATCGGAACGTAAGAATTTGACATAAAGAATTACGAACAATAATGGCTAGTAAGCAATGAATGATGAAGTTTGTCTGAAAACTGCCATGTTCGTAATATAATTTTCGTTACCGTATAACACTTAAATTATCTATATTATGAATGAAAACATTTTTAATTACATGTGTTAGTATATATACATTGTTTTAATTCATTATTACTTCACTGTAACATTTATTTTTCTTTTCATAAGTTGTCAGACGGAGGTGTAAAACTTCGGCTATCTTTGGTTTAGGATTCGTTTTCCTTATCCCAGTTACGAGGGCATGATACAGAACTTACTTCAATAACATTGCTTCTGATCTATAACGTCCTGAAACTCTGTATAGGTGGTTTGGGATAACGTGAGCATTTTTGAAACCCTAATTACTTTGTTTCTTTTCAGGTAATGTATAGTTTCCGGCTACTTTTCAAAATGAACAAAACAACCTAAATAACAATCAAAGACCACGGTCAAATTAGAGGTCTTGAACCTGTTCAGTTAAATGCATTTAACAGCCATGTTTGATCGTGTGTACTGCTAAACATATTTGCGAGGTTACACGACTACTTAACACAACAAACTCAGTGAACTTTCTAACCTGAAATGTACCGTTTTTAATCATTATCACATCTACACTCAACATTCGTGACTTTTTAATTACCACATTGCATCTAACTGCAATACTGCTGTGTGTAAAAAGGATACAAATATTTTACACCTAAAAGTTGAGTGCAAAATGTCGGACCAAAAAGAAACCATATTTGTTACACATATTGTTATTCCAAACAGCCAACTTAGGGAGAAGCATCAAAGATATGTCGTTATAAACTACATATGAAACCAGTTTACTTTGAACGAGAAGAGACTGCGTTCTGAACTCGTTCGTAGCTCGTGTAACCGTGCCATAATACTCAACATGTTTTAAGTGAAGTAGTTCTGTATCCAGTGTGACCACGGTTATAGACAGGAATAATTCGCCGGTTCACTTACCTGTAGGCTAGCCTGCAAGAATGTCTGTGATCTGAAGCAGACAACAGATGCTCATTAGCTGCTTGCTGTTAAAGTGATATAGGTCTGTATTAGTTACATTTTCATTATTGGCTCAGAGCACGGTCGTAGAAGAACAGGTCTGGACACTCGCCTGGATATTTGACCCCCTTGTTGTTTGGCTGTAGTTCACCAAGTTACCGAGAATATTGTGTTTTATTGGCGCTGATGTTACGGCGGTCGGACTAAACTCCGCCCACTTCCTTTCCGCTATGATAAACAATTTATTAAAACGTATTTTTTATGAATTTATGAAATACTTTCTTCGCTCACAAATTTAAGAAATGGCTCCAGAAATCTTTATTTACTTTATAAATTTAACAATAGAAAAAAGTGGACGGAGTTTTAGTCCGACCGCCCGGAAAATAGCGCCAAAAAGTACGACATTCTCGGTAACTTAACGAACTACAGCCAAACAACAAGGGGGTCAAGCAAAATACATTGTTAGATAGGCGAGTGTCCAGACCTGTTCTTCTACGACCGTGGCTCAGAGACATCCAAGAGGTGTGAACTAAGTCGAAGGTCAATCGCAAAAGTGACGCAAACTTTCAGTTGATGGAATTCTAACTTGTGCCCCAATGAAAACGCGAATTTGTCTGGCCTCAACTTATAGTTGTGTTTGCTGGTTGGGCCACGGTATTTGGGGGGAATATCCGGGCACGGGACACGAAGAAGCAAGTGGGGCTGGTAAGGGACACAGCGCAGCCTGTAGTAGGGGAAGGGGGGTGTGGGACGAAGGGCGACAGACCACGTGATCTTGAGCCGCGTATACCGCAACGTTCTATTGATCACCGCGGAGCCTTGCGCTATGTATACATGTGGGAGCGCTCACGGTGGTTCGCGTGCCGCCAGTTATTTTTTTAGCCCCCTCCTCTTCCCCTTTCCACAATCCCTTCTACACAACCGCTCGGATAGCTGTGCTTCAGCGCGCCCACGCACTCGGGGAAAAATTTCATCACAACTGCCTCCGAGCAGTCTGGTGTGTAAAAGTTGGCTCGAGTCCACACGTGCGATGATAACTCCAGATACCTCGGCCAGACGTCTGTTACCTCAGGGGTATTTGCTCTGATAATATTTGATACAAAGAAAAAGTAATTTTGTTTTAAAGGAGCGGCAAACATAATCTGAAAAATACCAATACAACAGTGTACGACGTGTTAAGTGGTAAACGGTAAAAAATATGAGCAACATAAATTACGACGTCCTTTCGATCGGTCGTATTTTGTGTGTTTGTTGTCTGGAAGTAATAAAGGATTGGTAAGGGTGAAACACCATGCGCATCACCAATCATTCCAGCCTCTAGATAAGTTAAGTGGGTTTCACGTAACGTCGACAGTGACATGACAATGACATTATAGGCGGCGAGACAGCTTGGTACAATGACAATACCTGGGAGAGGAGTCGGCCATGGCCGTTGTTAAGGAACAATCACAGCATTCGCCTGGAGCGATTTTGGGAAACCATGGAAAACTGAAATTAGGATGGCCGGAGCCCGAGATCGAACCTGGGTCCTCCCGAATGCGAGTTAAACGTGGTACAGTGATGCCACCTCACTCGGTCCAGCCTCTAGCTGCTGATAGCTCACCTCTATAACACATTTTAGCGGTGAGCCTATCACTTTATGGAGTAACGCAAATGGTAAAGATGTGTTTGTAAGGTGTATACCATTGCAAAGAATCTGCACCAACATTTTAGAAACAAAGAAGAGCAGGAAACCCCAAATTTTCGCTTTTTTTTTCAGCATGATGAAACAAACTTCAAATATTACTGACGTATCTGAAGTGGATATAACACATGTGACATCCTTCACGTGATATTTCTAGACGTCACTGACGCTGAGCAGATCTCGAACAAACGTTTATCTGTCGAAGTTCTGCGTACCACTTGGCGACAAGGCAAGGCGGTCACCTTCAGTTAAATGTTATCATAAATCATTATTAGTTTCGGTTTACTTTTAAACATTTTTGCTAACTGAAAAGGCCATTTTTATGTTTTTAATATGCATAAGGTATAGATTACATATGTAATAATATTAGATATTTGTTGAGGGTAAAATATATTTTTAATTTTTTGCTAATCTAATATGTAATACGAATCGCTACTGCGTTTTATACGGCCTGCCATTATCTATAATATAAAAATGAATCGCAAAATGTGTTGGTAAGCGCATAACTCAACAAACGCCTGTACCAATTTGGCCAATTCTTTTTTTAAAATGTTCGTTGAAGTTCAAAGATGGTTTTTACGGCGAGAAAAATTCGAATAATTGCCGAAAAAAAACCCCTAAAAACAGTAGAGTCAATTTGAGCTTTATTGCTATTGTTGTTCAAACAATGTAGGTATGTTCCTGTGATCGAGGCCTTAAGCATTCACTCAGGTATTGTATAAAGTTTGGGGTGTGGAAGGGGTGGGGTTACGGGTTCGTATCCCGTGCAAGACTTTGCGATGGGAATTACATGACATCATACAATTGTATTGCCCCAGCTCTTTACACTGTTATTGAGTACGCTAGCTGTTAAATGCCGGGCAGTTTTTTTGCGGTGGAAGCCGCAGCCGGGAAGCTGTTTTATAGAGAAATAAAGATGAATTAAAAAAAGTACGCTTAGCGCAGTGGACTGGACAAATCTGTTTGTATTTGATGTTTTAAAGATAAACAGTGAATATAGTATAATATAGAATATAGTATCACCATCAATTAACACGTAACTAAAAGTACACGCGGGCGAAGCCGCAAAGGGACAGCTAGTTAGTAATAAAATTGTATTAAAATAATTTTCACATTCAAAGAAATTAGCAAAAACAGTAAAATGCACTGTTGACGCTAATCCTTAAAGCCTTAAACAGAATATATTTTAAAATAATAATTGCCGTCTTGACTTCAAATACCTACCAATCCAGTCTTCCACAACCCTGGATACAGAATAATCCGTCCTATGAGATCATGTTGGCAAAATTCAAAATTACAGTCATATATGTGACATCGGCTTTAGATATACTTACATAATTCATCAAATCTTCATTGATGTAATTTTTTCTTAGTGAACACAATTGAATGCTTGGATGATGAATTGTAAAAATATAAAATCTAATATGAATCAGTGCAGCAGTTCCATGATAATGGCATAAACTTAATTCACGCAGATTGTGCGAACTCTCAAAATATCGAGCCTACAATAATGAACTCAACTGACTAAAACGTATTGATGCTGGTTGTTAAAATAATTTATTTAGTTTGAATGGGCGTGGACTATGTCACGGAAAGTTTTTTAAAAATGTTACGCTATTTTTCAAAATAGCAGATCTATGACAATAAAACTTCTGAATTGAAAGAATGAATAATGTAAGGACTGTCACATCAAGCAGTTTGATTTAAAAATAATTCTAATAGTTTCTGAAATAAGACGAAAAAACGTTATTTACGATTTCAAGTCTTCCAAAATGATGACCTTACCACAGTTACTGCCATCAATTTATAATTTTAATGATTTGCTGTCGTAATATGAACCAGAACCTAAATTTACAAACTGCCACCGTTTTAAAAATAATTAACTGATGTGGTCAAAAACTATAAACGTCATACATGAATGTAAAATAAATCACTTGTACTAAAAGTGCGATGTAATTCGTTTAAAAAATGCAATTTTTACAGGACAGGAGACACACACACTCAGATATAAAAGTAAGTAAAACCTATCCTTCCTTTAGAAAGTGAGATAGTATGGCATTTATATTGTCTGGGACTATTTCAAAGCCCGCAAATTATGCTTTTAGGAACCTGGCCATTACCGTTTTTAACGCAGTTTAAAACGTTAAAAACTGATAAATGTGAACGTACCTTAGTATTTACTATCGTGTAAATGTAGTCGTTTTTCGTGTAATGAGAAAATGTTTTTTTAACTGATCCGGAGCCTATGGAGAATGGACTGTTAGAAAAAACGGATAGGAAAGAACGCCTGCAATCGGCAACGCAATTAGTAATTGATTATAAAGAGATTAAACGGACGGGTTCATTGTTTTCAGTGACAAACTGGAACGCGTATTCACTGCAACAAATAAATATTTTCGCCTTGGACGTTAGTAATTGGAACATTTCTGTTAGAGAACTACGTAATCGAACTTCTAAAGGTAGCGTGAGCTCTGTTTCCTACCTTTGCAATGGATATGCGGGTTTCATTTTAACTTTCTAATGAAGTTGGTTTTAAGCTGTCATTGAAAAAAAACTCTAAAATAATTTCAAATAAAAACAGTTTTTTATGACATATATCACTGATAACATTAGTATTTTTTCCTTGGAGCAACGAATCTCCCGTTCAACCAAACTATCGCGTTGAAACAAAAAATTATTCTCCCAATGTAAAACTTCATGTTAT
This sequence comes from Medauroidea extradentata, assembly GCA_003012365.1. Classification (NCBI taxonomy): domain Eukaryota; kingdom Metazoa; phylum Arthropoda; class Insecta; order Phasmatodea; family Phasmatidae; genus Medauroidea; species Medauroidea extradentata. Next base: position 103,472 of record PNEQ01057762.1, read on the forward strand.
GTCAGACGAACCTTTATTGTTATAACGGAATGTTTATTACATAAAATCAGTAGGCTAAATCAAATAATTAAAAATAATTACATTAAAGAATTTATTATAATTTCAATGATTGTTCTAACGGTTACTTATAATAATCTTGTGTTTTCAGCATGTAAGTATGAGTGTTTTAGTATGTATTAATTTTGGATATTTTTATATGGTCTACTTATTTATATAAGAACCTTCCAAGCGAGTTAATCGTTGACTACATACGCTTATGTAAAATGTGTTAAAGACAACAAATACAATGGATTACTAACATGCTGCTTAATAAAATAAAATAAAAATTTAAACGTTAACGTTATAAAGTAAACGTCTTCTGAAAGTGATTCGAACCAACGAAAGTAAGAAGGTTATATATCCGAGTGTGAGAAGCGTTCGTAAAGTGCATCCATCTGTTATTACTAAGTGTTTTTTATATAGTATTTGTTTTTATTTGTTGACAGATATGAGACGACGGAATATAGAATAGTCACGCTCGTATCACGTTACAACCCATTACTTCTCCTAATACCATTTAAGATCTCGTATTTCCTTACATTAATGTGGGAAGTTATTTAGGTCACCATTTAGCTATTAAGATGGCGATTGTCAATATTTTATTCGTGCTACAGAATTTTGGAAAATAAATAAAATAAAAACTCATAACACGCGACAACCCTCATTTATGCATGTTCACGACAAATTACAACACGGAAAAAAGTGTCTTTTAAGATGGTTTATAAAACCGTCCTGTAAGAAACAGACGTAAGATATAATCCTCGGTTGTTCGTTTCCCGTCTCCTTCAACACGGACTGGGAAAGAGGACAGAACGTTTCGTCGACCCGCATTTCGTGAAATGTTTACTGAACATCTTTGAAGTAATACGTCGTGCTGGATGAGAGGAGCGATCGTCTTTTTTTCTTCCTTCGTCCCCTTCCTTCCAGCGAAAAGCATAAATCGCAGTCGGCGGTAATACGACCTTATTTGCTGTCTCCGCAGGGAAGGATGTGCCCGAGAAGAAGCTGGCCAGGAATTCCACTATTTTTTACCCTCTTTTTGGCTGGAGAATTGTGGGAAGAAACGGGGGAAGGAGGATTGGTAGGAGACAGACGTGGAGAAATTCTGCTGTGGAAGAGCCGGAGGAATGAAGATCGCTGCCAGCGACGTCCAGCACATATACCGCAAGGCGAGCGTGCCAAGAAATATTCAGATCATCTCTAGAACCCGAGTTGAGAACTTCATTGGAACTGTACGTCACAACTGCCGGTTATCGTCGTTAAAACTTCATACCTCTGAGAACACGAGAGGTTCCAAAAAAATCAAAGGGTACACGAACCTCCCTAACACCCCAACACAAACATACATACTCAAGTGTACGCATGCGTACACGTGTGTTCGAACATATAAACAGTTATTGTATAGGGTGAACCTACCCTACTTCGTGATACTAAGACTTCAAACTTCACGAACAGAAATGAGTAAATAATCTTAATTGTGACCTTATATTTGCTACAACGGTCACTTATTGCCGAAACAAAAGTTAATTCTACTACAGGTTAGAAACATCAATGTTAAAAGTTTGTCACAGGGAAAATGTATACCGCTTGAGTGCTGGTATCGATAAGGGGTGTCAAATGACAAACCACAGAGCTTTCTTTAATTTTAATTTACATTAAGTTGATAATTTAAAAGCGAAACTGGTTTATTCTCACTTCAAAATTAAGTTTAATTATTTATGTCATTTCCGAGCCCATTTAAATGTAATTTTGCTACAGTTTCATGCTCTTCTTGTCCCTTAGCAATAGCAGCGAAACTAGCGAAACTGCACATGCCTGCTCTATGTTGGTAAGCTAGTGAGCTCGGTGCATAGATCCTTCCTATTTTTGTGAAGCCCGCAAAGTGGTTTTTTTACGTTGTTAAGGTATATCACGATGTTCAGTTAACCATAAACATTTTTCTGCTTAATTTGTATGAAATCTGACTGTGATAATTTTATTGACACACTTTCAATTTATAAAGTGGTATTCTTCAGACATAAAATTTTTTGTCTCGAAGATGCTTGGATTTAATAACTGTATTTGCTCGTCTGGGCTCGTGTACTTATTCACAAATATTTGAACTATACATTTGGGGGCCTATGCTCGAGTTTTCTGTCGCATGTGAGTTAGAAGCGAAGTGATGTTTATTAGGACATGGAAATACAGATTTGCGCTTGAAACCTAATAGATTGAGAACCCGTACGAATTCGAGGATAGGACCCCTGCTCTGTTCAAACTAAATTTTGGCAAACCTGTAGTAATGCCAAGGGTTATTGTATTTACTATTTATAAATCCTAAAATGAATCAGATTCCTTAAAACTGTAACACACATATACATACATAATTTGTTTATTTATGTGCCCTTAAATACAAATTCCTCAACAATATTGATCTTCTATTTAATTCATGGAATCTTAAACATAATATTTGCAGAAACACGGAGTCCGTTGTCTAAATCAATTCTAATTACTTTTTTTCTTTTTTCAATTTTATTTAGCTTAAAACTGTAATATTCACTCTCGACACTTTGTAAATATGTTTCACAGTTTTTTTTAGCACAGTCATTGTTGTAATAAACAACTCAAGTGACATAACAAACAAGCGCAACAATTTAGCCCACGTTTAATTGCGTTACTGTGTAAAACGTAAACATGTAACCCTTTAAGTGCAAATCCGAAGGATGAAAGAAAGGAGGCTATATGTGCGACATTGTAACGAGTGACAAGAATAATACCTTACGGACTTCAAGCTCAGAGAATTAAGGGTGTTCAGGTGGAATAAAATCATAACATTATATTCTCATAAAAATGTGTTAGTTTTGTAGGTGATACCTGTTTGTACAGTTTTCTCTTTCGAAACAATTTTAGCTTGCATATTTTTCTCATAACGGTGCGTCGAAGTTAAAATTTTTATGTTACACTGCCATGTTAATAGTGAAAACCAACTGACTTACTGAAATGAAATAATTCACAGTGAATTTAATTGCCTTTGGCTATGCGACCTAACATTTATAAACCCACAACGTAATGCTCTGGATCGCAAAAGTCCTGGAAGTTAGTTTGAAATTCAGAAAATTTTTAACATACTGTATAAGATTGAAATTTAACTGATAGTTTTTTTTAAATATTAGGTTACTTAGCTCATGACATATTATTTCACTGTGAATTATTTGATTTAAGTAAGCCAACTGATTTTCGCTATTTGCATGGCAGCGTAACACGCAAATTTTGACTTTGACGCTTAAGTGGTTTTGTTAGAAAAAATTGTACTGACAAGTATCGTCAACGAAACTAATACTACTTCGTGAAAATTTAAAATGTTTGTATTGAACGCACTTGAGCACCCTTAAGGCGCCGCCTGGTGGTTGTGTGTTTGTGTGAATGAGGTACTGTGCTAAGGGCAATGAAGACCGGCTCATTTGACGCGGTATCGCCTCTAGCGCAAGACACTGAAACGGCGCCTGACTGACACTTTCAGAATTGATCCTGTATTTTTATTGGTGGAAAGTTTTAAGTAAAGTCCAATACACCTTTTTATCGTAGTTTCACACGGATCCCTTGAATAGTTTTTCAGATATAACAGATTGAATAAGCCGCTTTTAGCGATTTTGAGGGACTTCGGAATGATCATTCTAATTAGCGTAATGCTTTGAAACTCACTTTCCGTCATCATTTGGAGTGTCTGTCATTTTCGTAAATGCTCAGATTTAAACACGTTTAGAAGTTTCATAGAAAAAAATATATTGCTGGAACTCTGCAGCGCGGTTAACAAGCAAAGCAGGCAGCTGCCTTAATACGCGCGCATTGTGTAAGAAATATAATTTTCACTATAGGACGTAATGAAGATATATTACATTTTTGCTGTCGGATTTATTTTATAAATTAAACAATTCTTCTCCCTTTGCGTTTTATGAACAAGGCTGCTATTTCGCAGATTTAGCAGTCGAATTTTATAGTTTCCAAACGGCCCTTAAACATAGGCGTATTTTTTAAAAACAAACAAGAATAATTTAACAGCGTTTTCTCTTCATATATTGTAGGTTTAATACTACAATTAGACAACCAAGTAGCTGCAGATATCTAATTGTAACAATGAAAATTGCTTTTGCCATGCACACACTTATTTGTTGAAATGCAAAATAGTTTTGAAACAATACTCCTAATTAGCATATTTACAAATATATGCAAATCAATGGGATCAACCATAAGATAAGTGTAGACATCTGCAAATAACTCAAACTTGGGAATATTAAGTTATGTATTTGTCGTATTAAAACGACTATATGTACAGTACATTTTGGTAGTGCGACCGCTTGGCTTAGCGGCTCGAGCTATTGGCCTTGGACCAAGGGTATCAGGTTCAATTTCCGGCCGGAGAGGAAAATTTACAGTTGTAACCCCGGGTTCAGGATTGGGCGTTGTGTCGTCAGCCTATCACCATCCTGCGGAAAACAATGGCAAACCACATCAACACATACACATGGGGAATACGTCTAGTATTTCGCCTGGAAATGAGTATAGCTATGAGTCACACACTTGACTTTTCTATAGTGTACAGTAATGCCACAGACTAAATAGTAATACAGACGTGAAATGACGTGGCGGCTCGTTTGATATAGGCGAACTTGGCCGCTTATTGGCTGCC
>PNEQ01057762.1:108276-123161 GCA_003012365.1 Medauroidea extradentata
TGTCTGTTTGGCTCCTGCATGTTACTACAGGTTTCCTATTGGCCTGGCTGCCGACTAGCAGAGCAGCTGCCTCACGCTGATTGGCAGTAGGTGTTTCCGCCATGTTGCTGGCCAGGGAAGCCATTTTGCTGGCGTGTGTGACTGAGTTCGCCTTCCTGCCGACTATTTCACTTCTGTATTCCTAAATATTCTGTGGTAATGCTTAAGAGTGCGTGGTAGCCAAATAAACGCTGAAAACATCAATTGATTTCTACGCCTTTTTCGAAGCCAATACGGATAAAATACTCAATGACAATCCTAGATAATGGCATTTGTCAACTTCATGAGAAAATATTGATCCAAAATGAGTAATTAGTTACGCGTGATCTCTTGCGCCGCAGTTAAAATGTACGAGGTTCCGGCGTCAGAGATTGTGCCTCAGAATTTCGTAACACTGGAAACAATTTTGTTTAAAACGTTGGCTAAAACTGTTGTCATGGATTGCTTTTGTCTAATTTTCGCAAATTGACTTCAAGAAACTTATAGTTATATATTAATGCTTTTAGCGTTGAAGTATGTATCACGCCCTCTTTACAAAAATAAAACGAAATCAGGTTTCCTTTTCATGGATAAAGAATATTTCCTTATACTGGCGAGTGGAAATTGACAAAAATATTTGTCACTGTACGCATGGCACACTGCAATATTGATTGTGTGACGAGTCAGGTTTTAGACTGCACGCTTTCGCGGCCACTGCCGTAATTTTCTTGGTTTCTGGTATTGACCCTGCATCGACCTGAGGATGGGCAGCTGCAAGGACTGCCGAAACGTTGCCCAAGAAGCAACAAAAGACACGGCTCAACCCTATAAGCCAAGAAAATGAAACCAGAGTTTCTTTTAAAGAATGATACACTTCGTTTATTAACTACAATATATCCAAAACTATATTTTTCCTACTTTACCAGCTCGAAATAACAATCAAAATGTAATTTTGCCGCGTTAAAAAATATGCGATGTTTTACTCATCCAATATTTGCTGTGTGATAAGAATTTCGGACGAGATTTACAATGAGGGAAGAGTGGCTGTTTCTTCTAGACATTCACCTTTTCTCGCCCTATTTTCTGGGTGATAAGAAGAATTTCGGACGAGAATTGCAATGAGGGAAGATAGGTTGTTTCTTCGAGACATTCATCTTTCTCGCTCATATTTTCGTCTGTCCCTTGGGGCATAAGCAGGCTCCAGTACGCAACACTTTCATCACTCTCTTACCCATGTTGACATTGCCAGGAAGGCGAGTACAACTAGCATATTTTCATTTTTATATTGAGTACTTCCATTGCATACATAATTTACATTACTTTATAACTCACGCAATTTAACTGTGCCTGCTGTGTGTCCCTGCACATTTAAATATGCTCTAAGTGGGATAAATTTTTTCCATATTGTCAAAGTTCTTAAAATTGTGTTAGCCCGTTCAGTCGAAGCGAAATCGATCATCATTAAGAAACACATATCACCCCTTTACAGTACTGAGAGTTCGAATTTTGAAAAATCTTCAAACTATTTTGCGGCTACTACCCTAATCATCATTCTAAAGCAATAATAAACTGAATATCTCGACGGGTTCAATATGTATCGAGAATTTATCTAAAACACATTCTAGGTCTTTTCGTCTCCAGAATATAAAAAAAAACCTTTAATCATATTTTAGATTACCTTACTGATGTCATAGACATGAAAACACTACAATAGCCCGCTAATACCCATTTTCATGTGTGTTGCATTGAAATAAAAATCTCGTTGATAGGCCGTCGGGTTCGAGCTCTATCGACGTTTCTTTGAAAACACTTTTCACCCATTTTCATTCCCTTTCGAAGAATTCCTTTTTAGTGCTCGCCTATGACTTGAGGAGAAACCACATTAAAATTTTTATGACTTCAGGTCCAGATGTTTGGGTTGTAGTTTGATATGTCATTTTGTCATTCATTCAGTCAGTCAGAGATGTACACATAAGCGAATAATAGTGGGTATGAACATGTAAACTTTTGGTCCGATGATCAACTCCTCGTATTCGGAAAACACCAAAAACACAATAAGCAACGAATAAAATAAGGAGTAAAGATGGTAGAGAATAATACCTTTAGCTTATTCGGGTAATATTCGAAGATTAAGACCTTTAGATTTTATACAAGCACTAAGGATGGCAAGCCACTTTTTTTTTAAATCTTATGTAAGCCATGTAATTTGAGCTATAAAGCAGTAGAATATTTAGGAACAGTAAGCATTGCTACTGTCATTTAGAAGATTTATTTTTGATGCAGTTATTTTATGAACGCATATTTCTATAATCGTGAAAAATGTAAACCGAAGTTAAGCGACAGCGGTACAAGCAACGTTAGCGTTATTGGTGAAATTAAGTTGTGTCGCAGTGAGACAGAAAATTCATAGATATTATGACGGATGTACTTTGACAGTTGGTATCCCTGCGTCAACCAAAAACATTTTTTTTCCCGTATGTTTCGATTAATGTCTGTGAAGTTCTCGTCTTTATCATAAACTAGGAACAAACCACAGAAGTTTTATTTTAATGTACTTAGGCCTACATGAGTGAAGCCAAGTGTTTTATTTAAAGATTCATTAATTTTTTTACCATGGATTACCATATTGCGTTATTTGAGGTTCGCCAAAAATGCGCATTTGTGAATATTTATCTGTTTTACATTGCAAAACATAGTTAATTATACGAAAACATTATTGAAGGTAAGGTTCAGTAGTTACTAATATGGAAGGATATGCAAAACAAAAGTATGGAAGTTATTGACATATTTGCACATACTACATTAAAGAAGTAACAAACGTATTTTCGCCTGCTCGAACTCGGTTTCTTCCCCTTCTTCAACTAACAGCCCGAGAGCCTCCTGGGAGATAAAACCAGGAAGAACTCCGCAGTATTAATGACTGCAACATCCTGCGAGATAAGCTAGGTTTATGAGGCGCTTTGTGGTAAAATATAAAGGTAACAAACTTCAAGGCACGAAACGAGAACAAAATTTATAGACAAAATTTTACTATCCACAAAGATGTTGAATTTGTTGGTTGAATTTAACTGCCGTATTTTAGTAGCAAAAAATACGGAAGGCATTACAATCAGGAAAATTATACTTTATTACTTTGAATAATTGCTGATATTACATCACTCGTACTCGACAAGTCATGAGCTTAGGGATGACTTTCTGTCTGCATTTGGTCGCAATTTTTTCGGATAGATTCCTTGTCAATGTTGGAAAAGATTCTAAAATATTGTTTTCATTATTCCTTATCTGTTTAGTTTACATCCAGTTAACTTCTGTTTGAAAACAAAACAAAAGTTATTAACACTATGAGCCGATATTCTGACGTTGGTGTAACTTTTAACTTTCCGCATCCATGGTTTCATGTGAATAGTCTTAAATAATTGAAATATATTTTCCGTGATATTATTTCTTTGCAAACCTAGTAAATTCGACAACATGAGCATATGTTGCTCATATTTCCTGTCTCTCAAACTACTCGAGAAGAAAAATGAGCTACTTTTAGCCTTTTAACGTGGCGAGTATAAATAGAACAATCTTGATTTTTACAGAGCGGAAAATGATATAATAAAAATTTTTTATGATGGTACCTTGCCCTGAATACTAAGAAATAAATTAAATACCAGGGCAAAGTTGCAGATAAACATAATAAATCTAAAGTATGAGTACACGTAAGTTATTTTTTGATCCGAGATAACAATAACATAATTATTTTTCCGCCTCACACAAAACTTGTATAAAATTATAATAAATAAATAAAATCACTGTGTGGATACATTTTACAGAGAACTCCGCGTTGTGGCAAGCTTTCGCAGCCAAAATGACGCAGTTCCTCTCATAATGCCAAAATAAAAAAATTAAATCCTATGTGGTTAGATCTTTTTTAATGTTGTCATAGAATTTCCGAACTCATGGCTGGTTCAGTGGTTATTCGCTCACCTTTTGCTACAAGGGGTACCCATTCGTAGTCCGGGACCCTGTGGGCCGACACTAGGACGTAACCATGCTGCGGGATCCTCTACTATGTTTTCAGCGCTGGTGAGAGGTGATTTAATGTGTGTGTTGCAGCATCTAAATGAAGGGACAGGGAATATGTGATATTCCCGAGTTAATTATCTGACCAACGGCACGATTCTCACGTGTCAATAATTTATTCTTCTGCATAGGGACGTTTTCAAACAACTTGTTCCCCTTCAATTGTTGTCGCAGTCAATGGTATTCTTCACTACAGTAGATATAGCTTATTCGGCGTTTACTGAGCTCTTTCAAAATAAACAATTAAACATGTTACGAATGTCAGTGGGCTAGTAATATTTTATGAAGGTTATTCAAAATAATCTCTTAATTTGATGACTTAGAACGAGATACTATTATTCATATTAATGTCAATATAAAACGAATTTTCGTCAAAAATATATTGTTACACGTATCGGTTTAGTTATTTTTTCCATACCATTCCGAAAGTGCTCGTTTAATACTAATGGGTTGGCTGTGGGTGGGTGTACATTTCATATTGTCACTTATTTGATGTACTCAGTATTTCCAAGATCCTGTTAATCTGTACGTGAGCAAAGGCAGTACATATGCGCGGGAAGTACTAACAAAATAGGACTTTCAAACTTAAAATTGCTCAGTTAATTACTGCCACATAATTACCTCCCTTAATTTTTCACTCTCATGGCCTCTTTTTATTATTATTACTTGTGAAGTATATTTAAAATGTTTACCCTCAGCAAAAGAAGACGAATAAAGATATTTATTATAAATTTGCTTTTAAATATAGAGTAATTTAATTCTTTAAAATGCGTTTACAAAGGAAGGATTTATTCATGGATGTTTTGAGGTTGATTTCAATTCCTTAAAATGTGTTTTGTTTCACTCGCCGTGCAGACTGTGCTAGCCAAAAATGTACATGTATGAGCGTTTTGTACACAGCCATGTGCTTGATCTGCACACAGAAGTTGCAATTTTAAAAAATAAAATCTAAAACGCGCTTTTATTAGGCATACTAAATAAGCAGAGGTGGGTCAATCAGCTACTATTCTTATAGGAAAACAATCAACGAATCTGTTGGTTTTGTTACGTCCACAGAAAATCTTATTTATACTTTGTGTAGTGTGGCATTTAACAGGGTGTCTTTGTGCAGAGGCATCACACATTTGACTCTGCTAATGAGAATTATGTTACTGTGACACCACCAGTCTGTGATAGAGCCAGTGATTTTTGGTGAAAAGAATTCTGCAACAGTTTGCTTCAATGCCTTATGTGAACATCTGTTTATCTGTTTTATGGTCAGTGATTGGAAGTTTTTAACTTTCGGCGTCTCAGGGTCCTATCTGCAAACCACGGACGTGTGGTGTCGAGATAACATTGTTCTGGTTGGTGCAGTCAAATGAGCCACGCCTCTGTCCTATCATATTCTACTAATAACCACGAACCAGAGTTACAGGTGTGTATGTAAGGCACTGAAACAAGTTGTTGCAGAATTATTTTCACTAAAAATCACTGGCCCTAGTCTGTGATTTTTCTTACAACTCTAAGACGCGTAGAGTTAAAAAAAATAGCCAATCACTGATCCCAAAGGAGAACTACAGAAGTGCAAATAAGGCACTGGAACAAGTTGTTGTAAAATCGTTTCACAAAAAATCAGTGGCTCTGAACGAGTGACGTTTGCTTATGAATAACAGTCAAACAACGTTACGCGTGTGTATACCCTTTCGTAACATATGTTTATCTTCAGAACGTACTTTATTGCAACCGAAAGTGGGGGAAGTGGTTACTTTTGCAGTCTTTCTAGGTATTAAAATCTTGATATAGAATATATGAAAGGTTGCAGGCTTATGAAACACTCTTTATCTCAAATCAAATATTGCGTGTTAAAAAATTAGGTCACCGCCGAACGACTCATGCAGCAGAATTATCGGCGAGAAGACTACAAGCACGACTTGTGCCGAAGGGCCAGGGCGGGGCTGTTGCGCGTACTGTGTCGCCCTTATCTCTCCGCACTTCTTGGAATGTAACACGCAAAGTAAGTCAACCCTGACTGCAAGTTTAAGAAAATATAGTTTGTGGTGATACAAAGTACGGTTGGCTACGGCTGGCAGCAGCGGCAGTGTGTGTTGGCTCGATTGTTTACGTTGTTATCATAAAAATACCAAACTGATTCCTGAAACATAAACAGAAAAGCATTTATTCCACTTGAAGCCATATTTTCAGAAATAAAATGAATTGGCTATAGCACAAATAATTTAGTGCTTCGTCCATAAAGGCGACATTATTCTTGCCGCACGCACCAGTCTCGCTGTATGGCTTATCATCTTTTATGACTAGGGCCCTGTAGTTTTCGCGAAAAGATTTTTGCCCCACTTTGTTTCAGTGTCTTACGTGCACACCTGCAGTTCAACTTCATAGCTATAGAGTGTTTTTGTGCAGAGTCGTTATTCATTTGACTGCGCCAATCAGTACACGGATAACAGCAACACATCACGTCTGTGATTTGTGGGTTGAACCTCCAGACGCTGGGTGTTACGGCATACAATCACTGACCACAAAGCAGAGATTCAGGTGCGCACGTAAGGCACTGAAACAAAGTGTTGCAAAATTCTTTTCGCGAAAATTACCGGGCTCTATTTATGACCCATTGTGGATATAAAAGAGAACTCCGAGGACTTATTTCAAGTACTCGTGATAGTCGTTTTTATTATGAAAACTTTATCCGGATGGGCTTTCCCCCCTTCTCATTTTTCATAATGCAACCATTTTAACATGCTACTTCGTAAACCATTTGTTATCGTTCCAGTCTAATTGTTTAAAATACCCGTAATCACTGCCTGAATATCAATAAACTATTACTAGCATGAAAGATAATAATAAGAAACATATTACTCTGTTTACATTCCTTCCCCATATAATTAGATGACTTAAAATGCCATGAATAGAAACAAAATACTAGAACTGCTGAAAATGTGTCGTAAGATGACAACCTCAGTATTACCAGATACACTTATGATCTATTATTAAAACTTATGAAATTTTTGGTCTTTTTATGTATATCCACGTTGATTCATGAGGATTTGCTGGCACGAAGAGGACTTATTCCTCACTTCATTTTGAGCAAAATATGTAACAGTCCTGTCAATCCTTTCATTCCCAGTGTTTTCTGAGTAATTCTAAACATTTTAATCGACAATAAAATTCAAAAGTAAATTAGAGGTGTTATATCATATCGTAATTGTTTATATTTGAGCATCAATAGTTTTAGATAAACCAGAAAAGTCAAACTTCTTGAGAATCGTGCAGATTACGACATCCATTGTGAAATGTGCACCGTCAGTAAACTAGAAGTAGCAGTGCAACTGCCAAATTTCATTAAACCAGGGACCCATATAATAGTTATATGGCATATTTGCTCCATATTACGTAACGAATAAACCTTGTGATTGGTGGTAACTCCTCGAGAATCATGCTGACATTGTATGCATATTTGTGAACTTTGAATGATTTTTGCAATGGGGATGTCGAAATTGTCGTGCACCTTGTGTGGTCCCTGTGGATTTTGGATTTCCTTTCAGGTATTTTGAATTCCATTATATACTGACTGTATTCTTATTTCGTAATTACTTGTGTGTTTGTTGCCTTCAGACACCTCTGGCTTCCTTGATGTGTTTTTTTTAAATTTTGTTCTTTTGTTGCTCGTTTTCTCGTGATTAGTCCTTTTATGTAACAGTGGGGTTTTCTGCGACTCAGCAACATTAGCTATACCCGCCGTACGGTAACTTCATACTTTCTGGAAGCCCTTCTTCTAGTTTGGATCTGTTTTCACACCAACTATGTATCCTTCCGCCAAACGTCAACAATAACATTGCCAGGCTGACGTCTGCACTGCGAGCCTACGTACATTGCTTATCCGCCGCCACAACTACGTCACCTCTAAAATATTGTAATATACGTTATAATGCAAATATACATTTTATTTCATTTCCTGAAAATGCACATTATGTACTGTACATATTCCACTAAATGATTCTTAATATTTTAACCGCTGTTCATAATATACAGAAGAACTATTTTTACGACATCAATGCCAACCCAACCAACCTCCAATGATCGTATAATAGACGTGTTTAACAAACTTTAGAAATTATTATTACGAACAATTTCCATACGCGTAACAAAAACAAATAAATTTAATAATGTATCCCAATGTATTGTTTTTTTATTTCCTTACATTTGTATGGTTATAACGGATCTATTCCTAGTAATTTTGTTCAACATTTCGTTTCTAAAAGTATCAACTTACCGTACGAGGGTATAGCAATGCCACATAGCAAGAAAATACACGTAAGTTTTCTTGCTTAAATCGTTATAGGCCTACACCCAATTTACCTTGGCTCCCTAATAATGAAAACGTAGACACGCCTATGAAACGAAGAGACATATAATTGGTCGGAGTCATCGAACTGTTCGCCACGTGTTATGATCTAGAGCAGAGGTTTATCACTGGCTACGAATGCTCTTCAGCGATCAGATGCGGCAGATGGCGGGTCCATCAGGCTTATCGCTGGGTGTTTGCCTCGCTCGTCGAGGTACCCCTCCGCCACTCGATACTCACGCGGTCCTCATCATACGGAAATAGTTCCTGCCTTCGTTCCAAGCTAACCCCGCCGCCTAATCGCGTGGTGGCGAGGCTTTTTTTTAATTTCCCCCGAGACTCCCGAGCTAATTATTCCCTCAGCTGGATGCGTTCTTTTTGTGTAGGTGCAAAAAATAATCTGGGGAAATTACACTCCTAAGTAAGTGGCATTTACGCAGACCTCACAACGTGCAATGTATAAGCCAGAATTTTTTTGTAGTTAACTAAGAAAACCTCAACTGATTCTAAATATAACAACAGGAAACATAATAAATGTGTACTGCAGAGTTGTTTCGGGAACAAGATTTAAGTCATTTATCTAAAAGTTTTTCTTTCTTCAACGCATGATTAATTACATTGAAATAAAAATTTATCAGCGTTGTATGCGAACAATGTCACTAATTTATGTTTTATGTAATGACGTTATATTAGTAGGCGTGTGGTTATTTGTTATAACGAGATCTGAACATGTATACTTTAATTGTCACTAAGTAAAACATAGCCCTTCATAATGTCTTTTTTGGCGTGGGATCACAATCGCTTGATTTTTTATATTTTTAAATCTGTATTCTGCTACGAGATAGAGCTGCCTTTGCCTTAACACGCTTTTATTTTGCGTCAGCCTGGTAATACTAAGAATGTCTTGCCAAACAGTAATTTCGCGAGCCTTGCATTTGTAAATTGGATCCTAGCCAACTACTATGAGGTTGGCTTTCATCAAGTATTAATTTCATATCCGTTTCAGGAGAACTCTAGAGCGATTCCTTTGTGTGAATTTTCACAATGTTTTGCAGTTTTATTTGCAATAGAGATTACTTTGTAGGAAACAATGCTTATTTGGTGGTTAAAACTACGCTCATGATATGGTAAGCGTTTTCAAACCCAATCTTTAAAAAATCTTTGCCCACGCTACAGAACATTCTTGCTTGAATGCTCTTAATTGAGTTATTATTACTTATTAAACAAATCAAATAAGTTTTAAGAATCTGAGGTATTGCGGGTGAAATATTTGTGTTTCCGTCCATCGAAACAAGCGTTTCTTAGTTTCTACTCAAATCAGTGTGAATTGGCAAATACATACAGGATGACTATACACAGTAAAAACGTTTTTATTTTTATTTAATAATTTTAATTTTTTTTCATTATAGAAGAATGCAGAAACAGCGGAGGCCTTCCTGCTGCATAATTTTCTATACAATAAAGAAATATTTTTTCTTGGTAGATATTTATCTTGCGGAAAATAAATCTTGTCTTAAAGCTTAGAAAAGTTTTCAAAAAGTTATGTTAGATGTTACTACAGTTCGTCTTTGAAAATAATATAAGTAACTGTTTAATTAAGACAACAATTTGTTTACCATAAAGCCGGTGTGGAAAACACCGAAACCAACTTCACCATAAAGACTTGTATTAAACTACCGTAAACGGGGGCGGCTCTGGACACTTGGGAGGAATTTGGGACTTTCATACAATTTTTATTTATACAATTGCCAATCGTGTGTAAATATTTATCGCAAATAATTTTTTTTACTCAGGGGTACCATACATGCCAAAAGTAATATCTATTAATGTCCCAAACACTTCGCACGTGTCCAAAGTCACCCTGCTTACGGTATCTTTAGTAACTAAATTGTTGGTACTGTTACTGCAACCTTCAAAAAAAATATTTTGTCACAAAGGTTACTTTGCAGAGGCTCATATTTATCCAATTATTTTTCTTTGCAGTAACAAACATTTTGCTGTGATATATAACGTATTTTATAGTGCACTAATAGTAGAGTAACCTATATTGTGCAAGCATAAATTATACAGATCTACAACAGTGCCAATTTTATGAATGAAAAGAAGATACGCAATTAGAAGGAATGTATGTCTAAAATAACGCCTCTGTGCACTCACATACTTCTATTTCCCACCAACCGAAAGTTAACTTACAAAGACTATTCGGTAATTTTCTAAGGAAAGGAATATTTCGGGGGTTCAGTTGCCTGTATTTTAGTATCCGCTGCCCTGCGTATACTCAAGTCCCAACCATTTGTCCTTTAGTTGCTATTCACTAGACCAGCAGACAATAGGCAAACAGACGGGCCTTGAGCACCGAATATTTAGATATACAGAAGTGAAATAGCCAGCGGAACGACGAACTCAGTCACACACGTCAGCAAAATAGTTTCCCTGGCCAGCAACATGGCGAAAACACCTCCTGTCAATCAGCGTAAGGCAGCTGCTCTGATACCAGGCATCCAGACCAATAGGAAACCAGAGTAACATGCATGATCCAAACAGAAACCTGGAGCAAGCAATAAGTGGCCAAGTTCGCCCGTTTCAAATTAGCCGCCTCGTCATTTAGCATCTGTATTACTATTTAGTCTGTTTCTTGAGTATGAGCCTATACAGATAATTTAATTCGCGAAATTTTTCTTTCCTTAAGCAGTTTGTGCAATATAGCGACGCGGCGCGGCACGATATCACACAGCGACTTTTAACCAATCAGGGCGTAGCAGCTGGTAGTTGCCGAGCGATATCAACGACGACGTTGCTCGAGCGTTTGACGTTGGTTTTACTGACATCAGAGGGCGATGGGCAATTACAGGTTTGCTGAAATCAACTACCTGTGTTACTGGATTACTTACGCAGTGCTGTAGATGTATTTTGTGATGTATTAAATACTAAAGTGCAAAGAAATAACAACCTACAATTTAATTGTATATATGTTAACATATTAAGACGACTTCTTTGCGCCTGTTATTCGTTTCAAATAACAACGAACAATGCTTTGTTTTATTATAAAAGCCAACGCTTTCACAAAGTAGTCAAAGATCTAGACGAACAAAATGCTGAGCTTTTAGATAACACAACGCTATATTTGTTTCATATTTTTTAAATACTGGATGTAGAGTTTAGACATACTCCATTGCGATGCAAATGTCTGTTAATTTAAGGAAAGTACAGAGAATAGGAATAGCAAAATAAGCAGAGTACGCTATTGCCAAGAGGATACATACAGAACATAAAATTCCATGAATGGAATCCAGTCAAATGAAACAAGGACAGCCAAATAAGAAAAATTAAAAAGAAAAAAAAAACAGACACCTGAAGGCAGACAATAGAGGTTTGTGGGCAGCCTTATTAAAAGGACGAAAAGATAAACTATATTAAATACAAAAAAACACCACACAACAATGAAGTGATACAAAGTACTGTAGTTTTCCGGACACGAACAGAAAAGTAGTAATCCTCATGTCCAGTA
Organism: Medauroidea extradentata; assembly: GCA_003012365.1. Lineage (NCBI taxonomy): Eukaryota > Metazoa > Arthropoda > Insecta > Phasmatodea > Phasmatidae > Medauroidea > Medauroidea extradentata. Next base: position 120,207 of record PNEQ01057762.1, read on the forward strand.
AGGAAAAATCTATAGTCGTCTGTAGTTGTGCTTCATGAGTACGGAAAATTACAGTTAATAGGACAATAAGAACCACTATAATTGTTTTTAATCTCGATAAAAAGAAGGTCACTGAATAGACGTAAATAATGATGATAGAGCATTAAGCAGCACCGTAACTAGCAGTGTCCGCCGCTGCCATATCAGCACTCAATTGTGCATCCGATGTCCACTAATAACAGCTTAGTAAGCACAACATGCGAATCTGGGGCTAAATTTGAAGACAAAAATGTAGGTGGCAAAATGTTGTATACTTTACGTGGACAATGCGGCAACACTGCACGGAGAAATTCCCCTTTAACGCTCCACGGCCTGGTATTAGTTTATGTACATTGTTACGTCGAGTAAACGTAGACTCACGTTAGAACTGTTCGTGATTTTAACTTGCAAGCATAATATACAGTCAGAACAGTAGTAGTAAGATAAGTAAGATATCTGTGGAGCGCAAGAGGGGACTATCTACAGTGCTACATTGACATATTAAGCAAGTAAAATGTCTCATCGTACAACATGTATCTAAACTAATACCATATCGTGGAGCGCAAAAGGACACTTTCTCCGTGCAGTTGTTGCCACGTTGAGCACGTATGTCGTACAACATATTGCCACTTACATTTTCGTCTCCATTTTAGCCCAGGATTGCTAGGCGTTTGTTTCTTGACATTCTGTATATCATGTCCAGCGCCGGACGCGCCGCGCCACGCTGCTTCGCACTATTGTGTACTCTACTTTAGCCAAGGTCACCGCGGTCAGCGTGGCGGGTATTTGTGTCGAATAATCATGCCCTGAATATATTTGTATACCGAATGTTTCATAACTATAGATGATGGTACATCGCGAAAATGTTTTGTGCGAACATACCCTTGAAAATGCTGCAGTTTCTTACAACATCGGTGATATACACTTCTGACACAACGTAGTTGTCTGCAGACCAATTACAGGGCATCAGTAGGTTCCCTGTTTTTTCGCGAAAAGAATTTTACCCAGTCTGTTTCAGTGCCTTACGTGCACATCTGCGATTCTGCTTCATGGTTGTTGGCAGCGTGTCTGTGTGAAGAGCCGTATCTCATTTTACTGAGCCAATTAAAAAATATTTCCTGCAACACCACACGTCTGTGATTTGCTGGTAGAATCCCAAAGCTCGTGACAGTTAAAAATATCCAATCACTGACCACGCAGCAGAACTGCAGATGTGCACGTAGGGCACGGAAACAAAGTGGGGAAAAATTCTTCTCGCGAAAAACAAGGGTCCCTAGGCATCAGTTATTACAACATCGGGATTCTCATTGGCTCAGTCAAATAGGGTAACAGTTCCACGTGTAAATGAAAGCCAGTATATATTTTGATATGCTGAACGTACGTTGAAACCTATCAAACAGTCAAGTTTTCCCGGGATAAATAATCTTCTCTGCATCAATCTCTACTCATAACAAGGCACAGACTGTTTTCACAATAATATTTGTGCTCCACTTTGTTTCAGTGCCTAACGTGCACATCTGCAGCTTTGATTAGATGTCAGTGATTGCGTGTTGTAACTCCCACCATCTGCGCGGTTCTATCCACAATTCAAAGTCATGTGGTGTCGCTGTTAACGTTTGTTCTGATGGGCACAGTCAAATAAAATACGACTTTGCACAAATAGACACACAGTCAGTAACCGTAAAATAGAACTGCAGATGTGCACGTAAGACATTGAAACAAAATGGTTGCAAATCTTTTCGTGAAAACTTCCGAACCCAAAATGAGACACTTCACCCTCACTTGATGTTGTTAGGGAGGTACGTCTTCACACACGGAGCAGATATAAAACTTGCAGATAGGCATGGTGACATGCCCAACTGCGTACTGCACAGTAGCAATCAACTAGGAAATGTGTGTCTAAATCAGATCTGCCCGTTGCGCCAGTCATGTGCTACCCTTGCGTCCGTGCAATAGCAGCCAATGGCGTCATTAGGCACCTCGGTGATCACTGCACACAGCGCACCAATCAGTCATGGTTAGAGACATGCAAAATTTGCGTTATTTTCTGACAGCTGATTAGACTCCAAGTGACAATAGGCTTGTTTGACGTCTCCCGCTGGCCGATATTGTCGTGACGCATACACGGTAGATAGGCCAATCTCTGTAAAGATGTAACACACGTAAATGACAACACATAAATGTCCGTGTTCAATTGAATCGCAGATTATACTCTGCTCTGTTATGTACAGGAAAGTGAAGTTTAGTCTGCTATCAAATAATAACGCGAATTGTGCACGTCTCTAGTGGTGGGTCTATATAGCTCGACGGACGCGGCGAGAAGGACGCGGTACGACACTAAACATTGTCGTTATTGCGAACGGTAGTTCGTTTGTCGCGCGGCAAATACTAACAACAACAATAATAATTATGTAAATTGTTCTATACGAATATATATTAACCTCTAGGACGACAGCCATAGATAGATTTATTTCACCAATTTGACAAAAATTTCCGTTTATTTACACATGTCTCAGCTGCCTGGGACCTACCAGCTACGATACGTACGCAGAATACTAGCAACAAACTGATCTGCGACTTTAACAGTATTGTACTTGTTTAACGGTGAATGAACACCAACGTCTGTACGCTGAACACTTCACTTGGATGTTCGCAGGATTGCCTATGCTCTGGGCTCTGTATGTCTGCGCGAATTATTCAAGTGTGTTTTGTGCATAAACGGTATGTCTTAGACAGCTGAAACACGAGGACTTTTTATACACAGGTCTCATTTCTCAATAAACCATCTTCAAATGTTCGAAAATCCTGACGGTAAAAAAGTTGTAAGCAATTATAGGGTAGCCACCCCTAGTATTTCCAAAAGGGTGGAAGGTATCACGTTGTATTTTCTATTGGTTTGAAGTTTTTATATGTTATATGGTTTCTGATATTTTGGGG
>PNEQ01057762.1:123261-213033 GCA_003012365.1 Medauroidea extradentata
ATAATATATATATATATATATATATATATATATATATATATATATATATATATATATATATAATAGTTAATTTAACCGACACCTTTCAGGAGGTGAATTCTGATGACTAAATATGTCGAAAACATACATACGACTTATAGCCTAAATTTGTTATCCAGGGCAGCACGCGCCCTTAAGGTAAGAGGTTTGATAATGCTTTTGTGAACGTAAATAAGACACCACGAGATGTCAGAGACGAATTTTTCGTAAGATGTTTCCGTGAACGAAGCTCTTAAAAGTGGTGGTTTGCATTTTGTGAAAATCATCCCTCTAACATGAATCAAATTCGTATAAGAGTCATTGTAATTGTTCGAAAAGTGGTAACCGTTCACTTTAATCAACACTTTTTGATAAATTAAGAAACAAGAGTTTGACTGTAACAAAATGTTGCCTTTATTTGACACTCTTAGGGCATTGGTTCTCGTTGAAATTCATTTTGTTTTCTTTTCACAAGTTTATTTATAGCGCCTGCCGCTATGCAACGTGTGCTTAAAGGCAAAGCGGGTCGTCTACCACACGGCCGCAGTGTTTACACCTATGTTTTGTGGGTCGTTAGGTTCCTGTATGTCGTGTTCTTTTTCACAGACTTACCGAGTGATAACTGATAAATAATACCGATACTAAAAAATACATTTTAATAAGAAAAATACTATCATAATCGTGTAAATTACAGATGTTTAATGCCAGTACTGGTCTTAAAACCGACGTTGGTTCAATATTAATGTTTACAGAATGTGTTACATAGTTGTTTGAAGAGGTGAACTGGCTATGCCCTAGAAATGACTGTCAGATTCTACCCATCATACGTGGTGTCTTTCAAGTTAAATTCATTTATTATTAGTTAATCAGATATGATTTATGCAACACAGTTAAGTCGTCAGATAATGGCCCCTACTAACCTAAATGTATGTTCCTAACTGCTCGTTTACATAACTCAGTGCGATTTAATCTCACAAAACACAAAACATAGGCGTACAGCACTGAGACCGTTTTGTAGACAATCCGCATTGCGTATGATAAACAGGTTGCATAGCGGCAGGCGTTATTAACCAAATTGTGAAAAAGACTACAAAAAGAATTTCAACGAGAACCAATGTCCTTAGAATGTCAGACAAAGGCAACCATTTTCTGTTACAGTCAAACTTTTGTTTCTTAATTTATCAACAAATGCTGATTAAAATGTACGGTTACCACTTTTCGAAATTTTACAGTGACTCTTATACGAATTATATTAATGCTAGAAGGACGATTTTACAAAATGTATACCCCCACTTTTAACAGCTTCGTACACGTAAACTTTATACGAAAAATTAGTCTTTGATATCACGTGGTTTCTTATTTACGTTCACAAAAGCATTATTAAATCTCTTACTTTAAGGGTGCGACCGCTCTTGATAATAAATTTAAGCTATAAGTCGTATGTGTATTTTCGACATATATAGTCGTCAGGAATCACCTTCCGAAAGGTTTCGGTTTGATTAAGAATCAACCTATATATATATATATATATATATATATATATATATATATATATATATATATATATATATATATATATATATATATATATATATGTGTGTGTCCAGAAACAAACGCATCATTAACCAACACACCAAATGGGCTAGATTAGAGACACAAATGTTTGTGGCATGATGACATTTTATGCTCAATTTGTAGCAACCTAGAACTATAGATAGTCCCCTCTTGAGCTCGATAGATATCTTACTCATCTTAGTACTACTGTTCTGACTTGCATACTATGGATGCAGGTTAACATCACGAGCAGTCGAAACATTATATATATATATATATATGTATATATATGTACATATATATACATACATATATATATGTATATATATAAAGAAGTGTCCCAGTCACTCACTCATCATCACTCATCAACGCACAGCCCAAACACCGCTGGACCTAGAGACATGACATTTCTAAGAGTGGCTTCCTTTTGCGGCGTACGCCCCCACTATAAGGTGAAGAAGGGTAAAATATGTTTCCCGGTATCGTCGATATCTTATAAATCTGGTGACATATCGTTATTCTTTGAGGGTGGATAGTCTTTAAATGCGTTTTCCATGTCCTCAACATCTCATTAAACGAAAAACTGTTGTTACAGTTTCAGTTTTCAAAAAATCTGCGTGGGCAATGCCGCGGACGGGCAGCTAGTGTGTATATGTGTGTATAATAATATATATATATATATATACATATGTATACATACTCATAATTTAAATTGGAATATTCTTACACTTTATACTACAAGCAACGTTTTTTAAACTAGGCCTGCATGTTGTACAGTTAATGCTCCACAGTCAGACACTTTCCTAGTAAGTTAAAGCTTGAAGGCCAAAATGTTACTCAACATTTCCACGTGTTATTTTTTTTTTTTTGTGCTTTCAAAAGCATGTAAAGTAAATAGCAACGCATTGTGTGTATTGCATATTTCTTAAAGAACATGACGACAAAAGTTATACGAGGGTTGAGAGCGTGTACGCCTGTGTGTTTCAGATGTCCTAACATGGGTTTACCATGGGAGCTGGTCCACGTTGCCGCCATAGTGGTCGTTGCTGCGTGGCACGTCAGTGGCACCGATTTGTAAGTCAGCACTTTTTTCCTTCTCCTACTAGTAGCATTTAAACTGGGAGACGTGTTTATACACACATGTGAACAGAATGCATACAGGGAATTTCGAATCAGAAACAATTTTTCAATACACGTAACGTAGCCAGGAACTGTACAAAAAAAAAACGACTTTTTGAATGAGGTAACCGGTTAAAAAACTTACCATGTTTCAATTCGGGTTTATAAGAACATTTTTTTTAAACAGTGTTAAATTGCTTTACATTTATTTCAAATGTTAAGATAAATGTGCCAAAAATGTAAATCTAGTTTGTAACGGATTTGCGATTGTCAAAATCATTAAGTTTTCTTTTGCGTTTTTCCTTCAAAAGTCTAAGTGAAATTATTTTAGAATACCTTTTATGAATTTTTCCTTCTAATAAAAAAAATTAGCAAAAAATTTTAACGTGGTAATGTCTCAAGTTACATTCTTCTTGACACTAATATTATACTTATTATTTTATGAATTAGATTTATCTTCGTTATTAATCAAACAAGTACTTGTATTCATAATTTAGAAAACAATTTATTTGTATGACATTATTTTATTTTATTTACTCTAGGTGTGTAAGTATTAAGGTACACATCTTTAAATTATGTAGACATTTGAAAGTTAAAACTGATGTCGTTATATGTAATTTACGGATTCGTAAATTATCTAATTAACCGAACATTACGATTAATTCTTACTGAACACAAAATAAATAAACAATAATGTTATTTTTACGTAAAGCATTTGTGAATTATTTGGCCTCAGCCAAATGTGTACCTGGTTTAAAGACATTTCTTTACAAAATATTAAAATATTCAGATTAAGAAATCTTTTTCTGATTGTCACATAGCTGCTATAAAAAACCAACTGTCTAGTGTAACAATGTTGGACATGTACCTGGATTAGGATTATGTAAACACATTAACAGCATGTTAATTTTTGTATGTGACACATTGCCACGAGCGTAATGACAGTAATTGTCTTAGAAGTCAAAGGAAAAATTCTACGAATTACTGCCGAGTGAGCAATTTATGTGAATATATAATATTTATATACTATTTGAAGATTTCTTCAAAACAGCCTGTGACATGACAAACGAGGAATTTTAATTTGAGATTGGCTGAAATATTTAAATAAATAAAAATTAATTTGATCATTAGAAAATGTTCATATATCCATTGTTTGCTTGAAGGCGGAACATCAAATAACGACCTTTCAACTGTTTTCACTCTCCTTCGTAATTTGATATCACGTTCCCGGGAACATTGTATAAACTGTGCAGTATCCTTAACAATGATTCTCTAGCACATCATTCTTACGACAGAACCACAATACACATGGCCAACTCTATTTTACTTGAAAATTAAGATCTTATCTGTAGCTAGTGAGTTAGCCTGTGTTATGTTAACAAAAATGTAAGTAGTGTTTTGTTGTATACTAGTTCTTGGATAGAATGTTATCGCCTGATAGTTATGTAAATATAACAAAATGCCAGAGTAAGAACTAAATTCTTAGACATTTTAAACTGTTTAAATTAAAAGTGTATAAGGAATGGAAAATATGAAAATATTGGAACTGTTATAACATCATAAGAAAATTTAGTATTCCACACACACATATGCTCCATTAAATGCCTTGATTGGATGATACAGAAAAGCTATTCTCTTTCTTTCAAAGCACAACTTTCAAATCAAAACTTTTTAACTTGAATACTAGAAGCATTTCTGCAATAATACTGCTAGTGTTGTTTTTGGTATGTTTGATCAAAGATCGCAGTACTGGGTCAGTAAAATCAAATATTTGTAAGACGGAAAATGATAGAATCAGTTTGGAGATGATTTATGTCTCTTTGTTACAGTTATCGCAAGTAAAATCAGCTTTATGACCAAGCAATTTATATTAACTGAGTTTGTAACAATTTAACGCTTTATTCCGGAACCAAACATCTCGTTCGTACAATTTAAGTTGCACGAATCGCAACAAAAATTATATTTTGAAAACGAATTTGGCTATACTTTAAACAATGTTTAAATCGTAGAACCGACAAGTTATTTGAAACCAGAGGAAATGTGGTATTGTAGCGAAATTAAATTTATTCGTTTTAGGTCATGTTCAAATATTTTGTAGGCGTTTTTTGAACTGTAGTTAACACCTAAGGTGAAAGAAGTAGATTAAATGTAATCATTTGAAATAAAGACATAATTTCCCACTCGGCTTAGCCTTTCACTGTAAATGGCAAAAAAGTATTTAATTTATTTTATCTTTAATTACTTAACGTATGGGAAATGTTTCACGCTTGGCTTATTTTCTCACAAAAATCTTAATAAAGGCAATATAAATAAATGTGTATTTGTTATGATCATCAGTTCTTATAGTGATTTTAACAACATAACAACAAAATTTCTGACTTTACTTACATATTAAAAATAAATGCTTACAGCTAGGAGAAACTTGTGCAACATTACGATAAAAAGGTCGTTAAGAATTCACAAAAAAAATCAGTATTTTTTAAAATTAGGTAAGTAGATTAATATGACTCTTTATTCTGTTCGGTTCTGCTGGAAATGGTGACTGTAAATTATTAATATAAATTGACAAGAAATGTGTTAAATGTAGTTATGAAACAATCAAAATACTTGACATTAATATTTCACTAATCTAAAGTGCTACACTAATTTATACTTGTGTTTGATCGTATTTGATATCCTAAACAAACCCTTCATTAACAAGGGAATAAGAATTATTATGGTGGTCAAAAATTAGAAACTGACATAAAGACCTGACTCTAAGCCATGTTTATGTTAAGTTACACAACCAACAAAACGGCCCCTTGGACAAATATTGTCTATTGATTGCGCTCACCGTGTGAATAAATTTTAACATGTGTTCTTTTCACAGCCAGACCATCACCACTTCCAGTGGTCGAGATACGCGCACAGCTGCCAAACCGACGTTAACTGCCGCACTCGCGTAAACAGACGGACAGGTGTTCTCGCGTAAGATGGCACTTAACGTCCCCGCCACATCTGGAATAGAAATAAGCGACGTGAAACGAGAATAAACAATTCTAAAGTCTTAAGGCGGCCGCCTGGCTGGTGCTCGAACGGCGTGCAGCGTGTTCGGAGTTACGTTTTTTCTCAGAGACCAGTAAACGTACGTCCACAACGCTTATCTACGAAAATAAAACGCACTTCAGAATACTTGTGAATGTGACTTTCAAGACACCACGCACATTGGAAGCATTATTTTAAAGCCCTCAAACATTGCTAAAATCGGCTTTTTCACGCGGTTGTCCATCATGATATACGTAAGGGATTTGTTCGAAATTGAGGTCTACAAGTGGGCGTTACTACAGTGACGTGTGTAATAAAATGATAGAGTCACCGCTTAAAGTCCCACAGTAAAAACGTTGCAGTGGGAACACTGCGCGCGCGTCTACTACTTTGGCCGTAGAGGCGATATTACAATACATGTGCCGGGCGGCGTCGCTGGTAGCGCCTCATCGATTTTCGCCTCACACACACAAACACACCCTTCACCAGGCGGCCGCCTTAAGAGCCGATGAGGGTGAAGTGCCGTGAGGCAGGATTCTAACCCAGGACTTCTTGCACCGTAGACCGGCACCTAACCGACAACGCCACGGAGATCGGCTATATTACGTTTGGCTCGAAGGTTATTAGAATCTCGTTGGAGGACTTTCAGACAAAAACAAACCTTCATTTAAATAAGGACTGAATCCCGTTGTATCTGGATTGTGGTGAAACTGCCTTGTCTCTGTAGCAGCAGTCGACGAACATATAGTTGTTGCTCGATAACACAGTGGAGAAGGGTCTGGCCAGCTGATAATTAAACTCGGGATATCTTCTTGTCTTTACCAATGGCAAGCAAGTACAGAATAATAGATTTTATCCGCGGCTTCGCTAGCGTGGTTATAAAAATATAACGGAGTTTTTGTTAACAGAGCAACCGTCCTCTGAGCACGTGACTGGTGCTGTATTCACAAAGATTACACAGCAAAACTGCAGAGAATCACATTAAGATGCTACTGTATACAATTTTGTACGTCAAGCATTACATTTAAATATACCACACATCCCATGTAACATATTAAAATTATTTAGTTCATAAATGCTAGTTTAATAGTATTAATTCAAAAGCTGTTGTCCGCGACTATGCCTGCGTGTATTATAGAATTAAACTGAGAAATTTTGAATATGCATTTAGAGTAATAAAAGTCAATTGTTTTAATTAATTCCGTATGAAAATAATTGGACATTAAAAGAATGTAAATTATACTTTAAAAATAATCAGTGTAGCTCAGGTCATTGTATTATATAAGTATAATTAGAAAGAATAATAAATGTGAATAGTGCACAGGAAACACATCCAAATGTTATAACCATTAAGAAGATAAGTATTAATGTTTAATATGCATGATGTCATTATTTTACACATATCTATCTATGGATTTAGCAAACACACACACACCTAAACACGGAATTAGGTTAAAATTTGACTTAATTTAAATACCACAGGAATTTTTCAGTTTTTTTTTCTTGAATAAAAGTAGCCTATGTGTTGCAACTTTACCGTCTTAAAAATTTTAGTTTTCCACATAATATAGCAAAAAAAAGTGTCAGTTTTTTTACTGGATAGATCAAGAGTAATTTTTATACACTTAACCCTAGTTGTATGTTATTCAACCGAATTACCCACAACCTAATACGTCAAGTTACACAGAGTTACCCCGCAAGGTGTCAAAGTCGCACCGGTTCATGGAACTTTATTAAAGAAATTTTCATTAACGAATCATTATTTGTCTCGGAAAAATTAGAATATATAGTAGAAAAATGTTCAGCAAGTTTTTACGATGCCGCAGGGTCAAAGTAATCCATGTTTATGATAATTTACAAAATATTATTTTGTAATGGAAAAATTACTCTACACATTAAAAATAACTATTTGAAATGCAGGTATGAGATATGTTTTATTTTATTAATTAAAAAAAGTATTTCTCTAAAAACGCATTAAAATTAAATATTTTAGTACAGAAAATGGCTAGGGACACGAGAATGTGGTATAAAAATAAGTCATAAACAGGTCAGCGTTCCTTGCTGATTGGAGAACTGAGTGTCGAATTGTTTAACAAGCACATTCGTCACTGTGCCGTATAAATGAAAAAGTATTTTGGTGTCGTCGCAGGAGAAAAATGTTTGTGAAATGGAAAGGTGACAAGAACAATCATGGGAAGAGCGAAGGGCACCAAAAACCGAAAGCCGCAAATGGAAAGAAAAGATTGGGAGGCAAAAGAAAGAAATCCAACGTTCTAAACGAAACTAAAATTGCTATCCGACAATTCCAATTAGAAGTAAAATAATTCCGACACGTACATTTACAGTGGTTTTTAAGCTTTTGGAATAATAATCGCATCGACACAATTTAAATTATTATATTTAACGCAGCTGTAGTGTAAAATGGAAGAAAAACATCAATTATAAATTACAAAGTTTGTAGTTTACAACTCAGCATATTACCTTAGAAGATTTTTTATGTAAATGTATTTTATTCGAGCTGCTAAATATGTACCGTGAGAAAATGACATTTCTACGAAGGAAAATAAAAGTAATAGAACACGTTTCCAGTTTACTAATTAACAGTTCGTCGTAGAAAATAAACTGGCGTAAGAGAGTGAGTTGTATCACACGTTATTATATGTGTGTGTCATTTGAACGGCTTTGGATTACATTCAAAACTTACGAACGCTCTGTGGTTATATTATCATTATAGTTCAGAGAACCTATTCCAAGCGAATGCCATTAATGCTAATGGGTGGATACCCATTTCGCCAGCCATTCTATCATATAATTTGCGTATGAGTATAAGTTACAAAGAGAAAGGTATACATAAAATAAAATAACATGAGATATCAGAATATTTACGTATATAACAGACCGCGATGTTGAGTGTTAGAATGAAGGTAATGCTATATAGTTTTTTCACACTGTAGTAATAATTCAAATCATTTTAAACGGATTGCTTTAAATAATTCAAGACTAAGAGCATTCATACGATGCACAATGATGTGTAAGCGTTTTGAAAAGAAAAAATGCACCGTTCGTTCACAATAAAATATTTTACTTGATTTTGGCTCATTTGCATAACGAAATTGGTGATATTTTATTAGATGCAAAAAAAATTGATTGCTGCAAAAGAAATTACATAAAAATTATTATATATTTATGACAAACCAATGTAGGGTTTCATCGATATGAAAATTTCGTTTCATAAAAATAATTTCAAAATCACTGTATAACTAGGGTGCGTGGCATTAAGGGTGTTGAGTGTGTTAAAACCACAATTTTAAAATTTTACTAAACAGTGTTAGTTTTGTAGACGGTAGTGACGATAGACGAGTTGTGATTACAGTTTCCTAGTACAAAACAATTTTAGCTCGCATAGTTTTCTCATAACAGTGCGTCGAAGTCAAAGTTTTCAAGTTACGCTGCCATGCAAACAGTAATTAACATTCCATTAGCTACGTAGTACGATATTTAAGAAAACGCAACGGAATATTTTGAATTTTTAAAACAATCTCAAAAGTACAAGAAAAATTTGTTAATATATAAATTGTTTTTAATTACCTAAACGTTCACTGGAATTTTTAAAATATTTTCTTGCATAGCCTACGTCATTTTATTTCACTGTGAATTAATTTATGTAAGTCAATTGGTTTGTACTATTTGCATGGCAGAGTAACATGCAAATTTTGAACATCTAAGTTTTTTGGACATACACAATTGCGGGCAGTTATAGAAAGATGCATTCTGGGTTCACACCGAGCATTCGTGTGTTCTTTGAACGATTTTTAAAACGTATTCGTGTTATGAACTTCAAAAGTTTTTGGACATACTTCATTGCGGGCGCCCGTAATTAATTAAAACTAAAATTGTGTTAATAGAGTTGATGGTTTATCGTAGGAAAACTTGACTGTTTGCTGGGTTTCAACGCACGTTCAGCTTACCAGAAGATTACTGGCTGTCGCTTGTACGTGGAGCTGTTCCCTTATTCGACTGAGCCAATAAGAATCGTGATATTGTAATGTGTGATGCCTGTTATTGGTTTGTAGACAGCTACGTTGAGGCAGCTGTGCAACGCCCAATCATACACGTTGCAAGAAGCGGCAGTGTTTTCAAGGGTATGTTGGCACAAAATATTCTCGCGATATACCATCATCTCTAGGTAGGCATATTAGTATACATTTAATACCACTATTATAAAACGTAGAATAGTTTAATAACTTCCACTGCAGAGTACAAATAAGTGTTCGCACTGGCACGTAATGTAATACCTTTGTTGTTTCAGCATGTATGAAAACAAGTCGGATAAGGAGATACTGGACGAACTATTGGTGCGAGGGCGGTACGACAAGCGCCTGCGGCCAACTGTAGACGGTATGTATGCTGCCTCTAGGGCGTACATACTTCACATCTTCGCTGTATTCACCCGTGCTTTAGTCGTGTTGCTGTATGCATCTCTCAGCCACCACCTTGTTCTCTCTTACTCTTTCTTGTTGACGTTGCATGTCTTAGCATATTTCTACACTCACTATTATTCTCTACATTAATTAATTATGTCTGTTCATGATTGACAGTTGCGATGCTAATTCGGTCATGATTTAGTCTAGGATGCTTGCCATTTTAAAAACTAAACCGCATTCATGCTAAACAAAGGAGTATTTTGGACATACGTCATTGCAGTAAATTGAATATCACAAGAAAACCAGAGAATAAACGCAGACAAGTGAACAATCAAAACGATTCTCTGATTTGTTGTGACACGCCATTTTCTGCACTGGCGTATGTCCAAAGCACATCTTTGATCACTAACTTGTCTCTATTGCAAGAATGTTCTAAACATGACATCCATGTCAAGTATGCATCTTTATATTCCCAACGTGAAAAAGAAAATGATCGTTCTGTATAAGTGCTAAACACACCAGATTCTGACTGGATTTATTTGCTTGGACATACTCCATTGCGAAATAAATGACTGTCAAAAGAAAACTAAAAAATAAGACAAAAACATAAATAAGCAGAGTATGCATCATCCTGATGACTATACTCAGCTTATTTATCTTTTCTTGTCTTATTTTTAGTTTTATTTTGACAGTCATTTATTTCGCTATGGAGTATGTTCAAGCAAATAAATCCAGTCATGCACTCCCATTGCACAGTTATTTCAAAGAACACACCAGATTATTTTGGGTGTTTATTTGTCTGCGTATATTATCTGGTTTTCTGCAACACTACGTATACTGGACGCTGTCAATTTGCGTGGCAAAATTTTCGGAGGTAAAAATCCTCACAATCACATATAGAGGAACAAACAATGTTATATGGACATAGGTAATAAAACGCACCGTTTCTGCACTGCAGTTCGCAGTAATATGATGTACCAACGATATATTTTCTCACATTTCCATAAATTTTCTCAGTTTTATCTACTGTTTATTTGTTTGATAGAAACACAGCGGAGTAATGTACAATGTACAGAACTGCTGTAATGACGCCCCACAGCAACACGATCCTGCCCGCACTGTGAACCGTACATCACGTATTGCTAGGGCCCGGTAGTTTTCGCGAAAAGATTTTTGCCCCACTTTGTTTCATTGTCTTACGTGCGCACCTGCAGCTCAACTTCATGATTATTGGCAGAGTGTTTTGTGCAGAGTTATTATTCATTTGACTGTGCCAATCAGTATATGGATAACTGTGACACAACACGTCTGTGATTTGCGGGTTTAACCTCCAGATGTTGTATGTTCCGGCATCCAATCACTAACCACAAAGCAGAGATGCAGGTGCGAACGTAAGACACTAAAACAAAGTGGTGCACAAATCTTTACGCGAAAACTACCGGGCCCTACATATTGCCAACTGTAGCGCAGAAACGACGCGTTTCCCTACCTATATCCATTTAATATTTTTGTTCCTCTGGATGTGAGGGTTGTTCCCCAAAATATTGATATATGCAATTTGACAACATTCTGTATCTGTTGCAATAGTATATGTAAATATTACTTCTTTGTTTAGTAACTTGCGCCAGTAAACAAAATAGTTTTAAAATAACATAAAATATTAATCTTGCAATAGGGATTTAACTGTGATACATAAGAATTTATTAAACTTTATCAACAAGCCTTAACATGCATTTATATCTAAATACACTACTCGAATTCTTAACAGAAACGTGATCGTATTTAATTAAAAAATAGTATACAGGAAATTAAAATATATAAAAAAATATAAAGTTAAATATAACTAAATTTTTCTACTTGGCTGTAAACATGTGGGATAATCAAAAGAAAGTTAAGGGAATGGAAAGGTTCGATGTCGAGCGGACGACTACAATACACAATCGCCTATAAAATCTGAAGTACTAATCAAAATTCGATGGGAATTTTTGGCCGAGTAAATATTTTATCAGCGGACCTTTATTTGTATAGCACTATGCAGCAGTATTCTTTGCTTTCGAGTAAAAAATTAAAAGTTTTCTTTTAAAAAAATAAGGGCTTAAAACCACAAAATCTACAAATATGAAAAACTGTAATTTTTATAATTTTTAATATGGTAATATCTATGCATCTAAATAAACCGAATGTCAAAAATACTCGCGTTTTCATTTAAAAATAATTTTAACAACCGTAAACCTCTCGTGCAGAGATTTTCGGGTAGTAAAATTATTTTCAAATGAAAATGCGAGTATTTTTGAAATTCATTTATTATAGAGGCCTAGATATTATCACATTACAAATTATGAAAGTGACAGTTTTCAATTTTTGTAGAATTTGTGGTTTGAATCCCTTATTTTTCTATAAACAGTTTTTAATTGTTTACTCGAAAGTAAAGCATACTACCGCCTAGTAGCCTACTCTATAAATAAACGTCGGCTGATAATATATCTTCTGGGCAAAAATATCTCATAGAATTTTGATGAGTAGTTCAAATTTTATTTACGGTTGAATATTCCAGTCGTCCGCTCAACATCGTACCTTTCCATACCTCTTAAAGTTTGAAGTGTTGTTCCTTATCTGTATAGTTAGCAGCGTTGAAGGCACCGTGCAACACTGCTCCTAACACGAAATTATTATCAAATATTTAAGTTAGCAGTGTCCTTGTGGCATGTGTCAGATGAAATTAATCATCCTTATACTATTTTAAGTCGCTGTGTAACTACACGTAGTGTGTCTGCCCAATGTCTGTAACACGTTGAAAAGACTTGCACACACTACTGATCTCATTTTAAAATCAAGTAGTCTTGTGAAATGTCGTACTGCCAGACATATTCCTGCATTTTTTAATATTCGGAAGGCTGTGTAATATTTCTGTTGTGAACCCCCAGATAGTTTGTAAGTATAGACCTGAAAAATTCGCGTTTACTTCCAGGCCGAAGTTATAATTCCGTCAACTGTAAGTTCGTGCTACTTTTAAATTGGCCGTTGACATATTTAACACCACCTTGGAGTGTATGAGCCAATAATAACAATGTAACCGAATGCGGGCCTATTATACTGTATCAGCGAGCAACTAATAAACAGCTGCTGTCTGCTTGAGTTCACAGATATTCTTGGAGGCTAGCGTAAATGTCAGTGAACCCGCGAATTTTTCCGGTCTGTATATTCATAAGCCAGATACTACCGAATTCGTAACGCGTCAAACGCTGCACTATGCACGTGTGGGAGTATCCACTTCACTTTAATGTCGCGTTACAGCATGACTAAGTGCCAGTTGGTTAGCACTTGGAATAAATTATATTCTCATCTTAAGCTATAAATGTGCTTTATGAACTCCTGTTATCAGTAGAGTTTATTATCTGGCTAGCTAACCTGCTGTGCGAGAGGCGGATAAATACTTAATAGAAGAACAGTGGCGAGCGCGAGACGATTTACAAGATGGCGGTGGCAGTTGCTAAAATTCCGTGACTCGTTTAAGCTAATACAAATTTCACACTTTGCGCAAAGTCATATTAATTTGAGGTATTATAGCATGAAACTATGAGTGGGAGTGTATGTATTGGGTTGAAGAGAAAGATAGCAAACTGCGTTGATGATTCTGTTCTTCGAAAAACGTGTCTCTAACCAAGCAAATTGTACAGTATCGAAACTGATTATAAAAATTTGTGCTTTGTGTATCCAATGTTACTTCCAGATTTGTTTAGCGTCATTTAAAATTAAATTGGTATTGATTGCAATCGTTATTTTAGCCACATTTGACTTTTGCAATATTAATGTCTAGAGACCGGAAAAATTCGCGGGTTCCCTGACCTGTAGGCTAGGCTCCGAGAACATGTGTGTATTCAAGCAGACATTATCTGCTCACTGGCTGCTCGATGACGCAGTGATATATGCCTGCTTTTAGTTGATTCTGTACTATTGGCTGAGCGACTTCCAGGAAGTGTCAAATAAGTCACGGGCCAATTGCGAAAGTGGCACAAACTTACAGTTGCTGGAATTCCAGCTTGGAGAGAAAAGAAAACGCGAATTTTTCAGGTCTCTATAATGTCTCATGCGTAAAGTGACGTTTTGATACATTTTCGTAACATAAAATTGTGTAGCTTTCCCGTATATGTACAAGGATGTTGGCTGTGTGATACTTTCATATTTATAACAGAGAAAAATTGTCACAAAATTATAGTTACAAACATGTTATTATTGTGTTCTGAAGTGTGAGGAAAACAAAAGTTAATTACTTTCGGGGTTTTTATAATTCAGTGTGGTGGATATTTTATTCATTTTAGTTGATTGCGAGGTTCGTGAATAATTACGTGATTTGCTCACTGGAAGCAGCATTTTTAATGCAAGTGAAATATATTGGTTTCACAGTTATGTTTTTACATATAGTTCGTGCCACGAACGGAAAACGCATGACGCAAAGTTTTATATTTGTACTGGTTTCAATTAGAGTAGCTCATTTTTAATTCCAACCAAGTTTCGTAACTCGAGTGACTTGGTATTTACGGGTGAATTTCTTAAAATAGGCCTACAAGTCACTTTCGTCGTATAGCGAGTCGTGAATGATACATTATTTCTATGCAATTCAGTGCTAACGTGTTTCACGTCAATCATACAAGGACTTGACAGTAAATTTGATTGGCTTTGCAAGTCGGTTCACTGAGGTAGGTTTGATTAGTATGAATTACAAACACATGTGAAGAGACTTGAAAGTGAAACAGTCTCACGAAAGTCTAAAAGTTAAGCCCTCCAATATTATGAAATATAGAGGAACCCAACAGAATCTCTCTTAAATAAGCACACAATGAATTCAAACTCTCCATTTTTTATATTTTCGTCACATATTTTGACGGTAATGTTAATTTTAAGTGTAGTATATACGGTCCTTGTCTTGTATTAACTTAAGTGAAATGTGCAATATAGCCTAATAGAGAAAGGACATGTTATAAAATTTCATTATTACTTCACATATAACTTTTAAAAGTTTTAATTTTTCGTACGTACTTTGTAAATAATACGAAAAAGTAATATAATCGTAGCACACTTTCTAACATCATCTGAGTTTTCGAAATAAAAGTACTAAATTTCTAGTAACTTTAATACCAACATACACATAAAAGCACCACCAAAACTCTCAACAACCTGGTAGCTAACAAGGGAATAAAAACGGCTGATACAACTCAGCGGGATACATAACAAGAAAATAAACTAACATGGTGTTTGCTAACAACCTGTTAGTTGAAATTTGATACAACTGGTCCTAAGGGCACTGGTTCATAGTGGGAAGCGAGTGATGTCAGCTAGGCTTCAATATGCAGTAACGGGCTTAACTCTGAAGTTATGTCGTACTCGGGTGTCCCTAATCGACTGTTTCAACGCTGAACGTTTGATATTCGATCGTAAACAATTAAACCGCGCCGCATAACCATCATCCAGTTAAAAATGTGCAGGACGAAACACTGTTTTGAAGAATACACTGGTTTGTATGAATCACGCGATTTTCCACTATCTCTAAATACTACACCAGCATTATAATAAAATGTATTCTTTTTATAAAAATGCTAGCTAGGGACAACCCTATAGAAATGCACATTTGCAAGTGAACTTACGAAATAAACTTGGTACAAGCCAACACAACGTATTTCCATTGAAAAATGTATATATAAACATATGTTCATTAAATACAATATGATGTTAAAGTATGTTTGTGGTTTTGAAAAAAAAAATTAATTGTAGCTATACAAGAATTATCGTAAAATACATAATTTCTCAGGAATATTTATATAGGCTACACAAATTGTTTTAAATAATTTCGACCAATTTCTTGTATTATCTGACAATAATAATTGTCAGAAAGAATTAAGAGTCAAGTTTCCAAAATAACTATTAAAAACTCTACAAGATCTAACAGGGCAAGGATGTTTAATTTTTTACACGCAACATTCAAATTTTAAACAGTAATTACGTATGTATTTCTGGCATAAATAAATTTCTGACACTTTAAGAATGAGTGTTGCATAAATAAATGGTAATATTTTAATTGAAAGAAATGTAAATTGCTAGAAACCAACTTAATAAATAAGTATAAAATAAAACGATTTTAAAACGAGAAATCCTACGATACAGCTTTTTCCAACTTTCTGAGCAAATATTTCTCACAAGTATCATATGTTGAGACACAATCACCGACGCCGAAATTTCGTGCATTTTGTCACGGCGGAAGAAATTACTCTTAAGCAATGAGCCATTCTAGCAAAACGTTTGCTCATAAAATTGGCACAACCAGGGATTGCGTTATTTTTTAGTTTTTATACGCTGATTTCAAAATACCAACATATTTAAGTTGGCTTTTTTTGCGTTACTTTATTCCTCAAACCGACTAAAATGTGTGTGGAAATGTTATCTCCTAGTTGGCCTACTTAAGAATGATAAGTAAAAGTATTTCGTAAAGTTTTTACGATTCACAGTAGCAGCATTTTTACTGTTTGTATCAAGAGCTTGGGACAAGAACTCTTGTTGGGTTTTGATAACATGATAATGAGGTTCCAACGTGAATTCATGCAAGAGAACGACGAGGAGAATCTGCAAGGGAAGGTGGAATGTAAATTTATTTCTGAATGCGCCAGGAATCTGAGTCGTGAGAAGTGACACAGCTGCAGGAGCTGTAGTACAGTGCTAAGGCTACTATTGAGTAGTAAGCTAGAAAATTATGGTAAGTCGGATAGAAGGCTAGACAGAAGAACGTGGGACTGTAATGGAATGTGAAGAAGGTGTGACATGGAAAAGCTAATGAGGAGGAACATGTCACAGCCAGAAAGAAACTTGCGAGCTTACCCGCGTTAAGATTACTTCTACTACACGTTAGTAAGATAATCGAATTTATCATCGACGAGTTTGTGAAGGGACAGTTTTCGCCAATAGTAGCGATGGTATCTGTAAATCTAGTTCGTACTGGGGAATGGGGAACTTCGGAGGCAAAACCTACCACTGTCGAAGGACAGTTTTTCTAGTAAGCGCTAACATTATTATTACACCTGTCAAATCTTAATGAGTGTGTTTTAGTGTATGCATGGGTGTTTATATATACGTATATATTTATATATATGCGTGTGTGTGAAAAAACGCAGTAAGATATTTGTGTAAGGTATTTTATAGAATGTGTGTTGTCAAAATTTTATTGTTTACATTTTATTATAAAACGTAACACTGTGAAGTGAATGGTGTCAATTTTCCTGTGCATTTTACGCCAACCTCTAAGTTTATGAAAATTTGTAAGGTGGTTGCTGGAGCCTGCAACACGCCACTATCTGAAGAGATCCAAGAAGATCGAAAAACGAGCACGTCATTCTTATTATTGGATGGCCTTACGGTTAGTTCGCTCAATACACCATCTGCTACGGGGGAATATAGCAATTGGAAGTCCCAATTCTTATCCTAACTGTATGGTCTTCCAAGGATAAGAATGACGTACTCGTGTTTCAATCTTTTTGGATCTCGTCAGGTAAGGGCATGTTGCATATTTCTGCAACCACTTTACGGCATGGTTTACAGATTTACAAGAAAACTTAAGAGGTTGGCATGAAAGGTACAAAATAGTTGACACCTTTGATTACATACCAAGTTTAAGTGTGTAGGTAATATATCATATTTCCATCCTAAGCAACTTTGTAAGATTTATACACTGAAAAAAATTGTATGTAATGGCCTTGGCGTACACTGTAATTTTGTTTTAAAACATGCAACGGGTCAAGAGAGTTAACTGAAATAAATAAAAGTAAATATAATTAAGTTAGGTTGCCCCTTAGAGATACTAGCGCAGCATTGCCAAACTAACAACATTAACCTTATACGCTTGGATGTGATCACTGCGCAAAGGTCTGATGGTGCACTCACGGCCACACGACAGCGCACCCACAACACTAGAACACAATCACGTTATCCAGGTATCAACACGACGACGGGTAGAGGAAGCAGTGTGGCGAAGACCAGTGGACAGCGGATGCGGGCGAGATTACGCTTGCCTGTGACGTATTAGTGCGGGCGTAAACGCTGAGAGATAAAGTTCTGGGGGGTGGGGGAGTTGAACGCAAATGGAACCACCAATCAGGTTAAAAATATAAATAAATATACCATATTGCTTCAGTATAGAAATCGTAGTAGAACCGTAGAATTTACTAATTCCAGAAATTCGATTCATATGTCAGTCGTAAATAAAATTTCGTACTTGGTTTTTATCGTTTGTCTAGTGAACGCAAATGTTCTCTTCAACTATGATCACACAAATCACTACCTGATGTGTTCAGTGTCAGCGCTTCTTGGTAAGACATAAAGAAAATCGCGAATTCCTGAATTTTAGAAGCAATACTATTACAGCGAAACCTCGTTAATGCATACCACGTTAATACAAAGTTGTCATTAATACGAAGTAATTTCCATTCCCTTTGGAGTGAATAAATAAATTAAATATTAACTTCAATGCTCAATAAAACATTCTTATACATGAAAACAATGTAATATCAAATTAAGTCGTTAAAGTAAATCATGATGTTAATATGAAAATTTGTACTTTGGGACCCAACGTTCTCGAAATATATTTGGAGTACTTTTTGAGTATGATTTGCAAACAAATTTAAATACAAACCTTATTAATGCAAATTGCAAAAATGTAGGTCCCGTTATGTTTGTGTTAATGGGGTTCGACTACATTGGTTTAGTTAAAACCTATAAATACAAAAATCAGTAGTAATGAGTAGTACAAAATATTCTAAATTTAAATTGAAGCAAATCCGTTGTTTTTAAAGAAATTTTTTCTTTTTATGTTGGCGTCGCTACCAATTTAACATCAGTACCGATGTGGTCCAGACAGTGGACCTGTTCTAGAATATTTTTACTGGACAGATTGGCAAAAAAAGGGGGGAGAGAGAGGAGATGCACAGAAAATATTGCTATCAGGAAAAGAACAGGGATAGTTTTGTCATCACGGGAAACCTACAGAATAACACAAAACATACACAGAGATTATGATAGGATAGATGTTTTCAACGTCATTATGGACAGTTTTGAAACTTTTTACTGGTTTTGCTGTGCATGCCTATACATTTGGAAAGATACTGCACCAAGATTTTAATACCTAAACAGCATCACAAGAACACCCAGCAGCTTAAAAATAATCTTTAACGAACTGGAATGAGTATACACATGTGTGACGTTCTTTGAAAGCTATTTTTAGTCAAGCTTAACGCATGCTGAGCCTTTTTCGAATAATATTGTGACGGCCGAAGCTCTGCACACCGCTTGACTGCCTGGGCAGGCGGCCACCTTAATCTACAAACCAAAAGACACAAAACAACAGGTCAACGAATATCAGAAATGTGTGCCTGGGAAGCATAACACACTATGTCCACTATTTCTCAAAATGAACTTTTCAACACAAACATTAACACAGTTTTGAGTACTTCCTAGTGGCTTACAATATAAAATCTGTATTACGTCAAAAAACAAAATTTTCGGATGTTAAACAGCTGAATTCACAAATGAATCATACTCTTCAAAATCCTCTCCTGAAAAATATGATTTTTGTGACAGTGTCTTATGCTTCCGAGGTACAGATATATGAAGTGAATATAGACACAAAACTGTACAAAGACAGCACGTATATAGGCAACAAGATCTCCCAACTTGGCAGTATCGACGTTCTGGTAACTACGACGTGCTCTATATTGTACTACATAACACACAATCCAGGTCCTAAAATATAATACAAGATGCCAGAACATTCAGTATTGTGCTCACGCGTAAGGAAAGCACGCGGGATGCCACGATGATGTACTTGTACTACCTAGTCGAGTTGGAACATGCGACCATCTTAGATTTACTGAAAACTTCGCTTTAACTTTTGTTTCCGATTCATTATCCTACATTTGACCTCTATAGGATGAGCAAAATATGACTAACGTACATTTTAATCACCAAGTTTCGACCTGCACAATCCTTTCTTTGGTTTGTCATAGAATCACATAGCCTAAGTTTGAATTGTTAGAAATTTTCACTTCGGCAATTTCACAATGGAGATGACTGAAAGATTTTATTTATTTATTTTGGTATTTGACGTGCCCTTGAACACCACATGGCACTGATAGAGGAACCCGGGGGGGGGGGGGGTAAGGGAGGCGTCACAAGGACCTATTCAAGGAACCATCTCAGCATTCGACTGGTGTGATTTTGGTAAACCCTAGAAAACCGAAATCGGCATGGCCGGAGTCGGGGATCAAACCCAAGTCCTTCGTATGTGAGGCTAGTGATTTACCACTGCCGCACCTCGCTTGGTATTATTAGTCATTATTAATATCGTTTTTTATCTATCCTCCAAATTATTTTCTGTGCATTTAGTTCCCAAAATATTATAACTCAAAAAACATTAAGTATTGCGAAAATTGAATTCACCACAATTGAGACGGATGCTCCATCCGCCTGCCCGCGCGTGAGAGGCTCGAAAGCGACGAAGCAGTAAGGTCGACCTCGAAGCGCGCATCAAATGCCGCGTCGCCTCAACGAGCCAAGCGCTGAACTAGCGTGCAAGTTTCCCGCCGAATGGTTTTTACTATGGGACATTAAGCGGTGACCATATAATTTTATTGGTGGAAAGTCTGCAACTAAGTACAGTGCGGGTCGCAACCTGAGTTTCACACACTTCCCGTTAGTACATTTTGAAATACGGAAGTCTGCAAAGGCCGTTTTAGCCATGTTGTAGAGCTTAGGAACAGTGTTTATAATAAGCGTGGCGTCTTAACAATGAGGTTTCGGCCTTGTCTGAAGTTAGTTTTCTTTTCGTACGTTGGCACAATGGGCACACGTGGAATATTTTCGTAGAAAAAACCTGTTTACGAGCACGCTGCAACGCATTTGAAGCGGGAGGTAGGCGGGCGCCCGCCTACTGGCCGTGTGTTAGTGCGAGTGAGGCACGGTGCCAAGGACGATGTTGTCTGGCTCATCTGGCGCTCTATCGCCTCTACTGCAAGACACTGAAATAGGGTGTAGTGATATCTTAGATCACTCGCTTGACAGACACTTTCATTGTTGATTCCATATTTTTATTGGTGGAATGTTTTAAAGTAAGTACATTGCATGCTTCTACGGTACTTTCACACGAATCCCGTGAGTAGTTATTATTATTTTTTTTAGATATAACGTGTTGAAAAAGCTGTTTTATTAGCAATTTTGAGGGACTCCGAAAATTATTTTTCTGATCGACATAATGCTTTGAAACGACCCTTCAGTAGGGATATATAGTTCGTTCACAGTGCCTCTTAGCGATAAGGTCATCCCGGCATCGGCCCCCGTGGGCTGGCGACAGATCACGCTGTGCCACGTAGTGGAGTTCAGCTAACAATCATTTGGAACTGCCCAACCCGTTGGCGGAACACTAAACTGCGCCTCCGACCACCCACCAAAGGAGTAACATAAGCTAGCGAGAGAGCCCAGGGCCACCCCTTCCAGCATCTTGCCCACTTTTCTGTCACCCGACTGAGATCTTCAGCTCAGCCACCTCTTGGTTTAAGTCCGGGCCTATATAACCCCTATCAGACTCACCGGGCCTGCTCCCGGGCACTTTAGTAACCAACACTCCAACCTGTCGTTGAGTAAGGGTCCTCTCCAGCTCTCTAGGTCTGCCCAGCATATGGCAACTACCACCACAACTGTGAGTCCAGCCCAGACCAGTCACGGGAGAAAACCTCATCGGGGGCTATCTGGTCGCCTGTAGTACTGCCTAATTTTCATTGCACGCCTGTCAGAGTACTACAAGGACGCACAGGGTGCTCCTTGCTCCAGAACACCCTCCGTGGTAGATTTGGGGGGGGGGGGGTGAGTGGACCACCCTTACAGTGAGTGAGAGAGAGATTGTAGTCAGCGCTAACATCGAGGTCTTCAGCGCTGGTGACGGGTGAAATGAGGTGTGTATGGAGCAGCGCCGGAATACAAGGGCGAAGGAAACTGGAGATACCCGAGAAAACCCGCCGACCAACGGCATCGTCCGGCACGATTGCCACATGCGACCACCCTTAGAGCCTTGCGGCCCGGCCGCGCATCTCTTTTCCATCAGTAGGGACAGGAAAATTTCGCAAATTCAATTACATGCATGCAAGAATCAACTATCCTATGCATAATTAGGCCGGGACCATTTGTCCATTAGTTGCTGCTCAGTGGAACAGCAGGCAATGAACGAATAGACGGGGCTGGAGGAAATTGGATTTTAACATGGGGTCATTGGATTTGCGAAATTTTGCTGTCCCTGCCCTTCAGTCATCGTTCGAAGTGTATCATATTATCGTAAACTGACACAATGGGCATATTTAGAATAGTTTCGTAAGAAAAAAACGTATTTACGAACACCATTCAACGCATTTTAAGAGCGCGGTAGGCGGGGTCCTTAACTAGTCCTGAGTATGCTTAGGGGAAATAAATTGTATTATATTGAGTGCCAGTATATCCTTTCCGAGAATGGCCGCACAAGCTGCGTTTACCACGACATATTTGCTGCAATGATGAAAGAAATGTTCACTTAGTCGATAAATAGATGAAATGGTGTATTTTTTACTTTGGAGTAAAAAAAGAAAGAAAGGGTTACATAATGAAAGTAATTCTCGACTCGTCCACTGAACACTTTTAATGTCATACGCTCCTTCTCTGGCTTTAAAATTGACACATGTAAAAACAAACATAACATGTATCCTTGGCTTTATGATAATTTTTTTGTAAATAATTTTACTGGGTTGGGTGTACAAGTTCAAGCAGGCGTGGGCTAATGTACACGTTTTCAAGCTGCAAGATATCCTACTTGCTTGAACTGTCACTCATGAATGCTATACCTCTTACTAGTTTGGGTGTTCCAGCTTGGGTTCATATATCTTGTACAATGAGATAGCTTAAACAATTTACCTGGAAATGTTATCAATTTATGTACTAATGATATTAAAAAAATTGTTGTTGCTCCAGAGAAGATCAGTAAGGTGACGCCATGCAATAATGTTTTGGCTTAAAATAAAAAACTGGAAATCACTTTATTCATGCATTTATCAAGTGGTTGTGCTACAACCTTATGTTAATTTTATTTACGGAATATAACCGCTTTTAAATTTTTAAAATATTCCTGAAGATATTGGCTATGCTCAAGTTTTTATATAAGAACAGTTCTATACTTATAGCGATAATATTTATATATAGCAGGTGAATGAAAGTTGACACACGGAGTTGAAACTTACTTAAGTAAATTGTAAAATAATAATTTTTTGACTAAATTGCCTTTAATAATATATATTTATAGCGTTTATAGTGAACCTTTCGTAAGGATTATCTACTAATTAACTCAAAATACTTGGTTGCAAACTTTCTGCTAATGTCTGGCGGTAGAGAAACGAAATAAAGTTAGAAATGTGAAAAAAAAAAAAAAAAAAAAAAACAGAACTT
The DNA here is from genome assembly GCA_003012365.1 of Medauroidea extradentata. Taxonomy (NCBI): domain Eukaryota; kingdom Metazoa; phylum Arthropoda; class Insecta; order Phasmatodea; family Phasmatidae; genus Medauroidea; species Medauroidea extradentata. The sequence goes on from PNEQ01057762.1 coordinate 146,898, forward strand.
GTCTCAATTCCATAGCTGTTCGCACTTAATGACTTCATGCGTCTAATACCGTGTTTATATAAATTTGAATAATATAATTAATTGTAAATTCTTGCAATCAAGATATCATTGTATGGCAGTGTGTGAGAACTTGAATGGCTGTAATGAACTCGTCTTTGTTACATGTGAACTCATTGGATGAACACATATTTATTTAAAGTTTGGAGTTAATTGAAATCAGTAATTTAGTTTCATGACGACACTCAAAACTGCAAAGAAACTGGTCACAGCAGAATTTAACGTAAAACCGTTGTGGTAGGTGGATTGTACGTGATACAGTTTGATCATGTTGGCATGTAAAACGTGGCTGTATATGAAAAGTTGTAGCCAGATTTCGGCATGGCAAGCCAATAATTTGTCGGTAGCAGAATGACCATCATAAAACTAAGGCATGTGTAGATTGCCACATTGCCTCTCTCCTCCAAAAGGGGACAATCCAATTTTAATTACTTGACTCGCTGACTGTATCCCTTCAAATTGTATTGCTGATTAAAATAAAGATTTACGACTGCCGCTCACAATGTCGGTAGCTTTCCACGGGAAAAAGTGAGGGTTTTGAAAATGTTTTTGCACCCCCAAAAATTCACTTTGATTTCTTGTCACATAGATATTTTTGCATATGTGGTTTACCTAAATAAAGATACTTACTTGAGATTATTTCGAATTATAAATATCCACGTGCTATTTAATTGATATTTGCTCACAGTTAACAATTGTGGAATATAAAAATATTATTAAATTGCCCAATGCCACCTCAAGTGTCCAATTTCACACTCGCTTACGGTATTTATTAATGAAAAACACGCCTTTTTCATTCTTAATCAAATCAATAAAAATTTAATTTCAGTCGCGTGGCATTTTTACTTACTCTATGACCCAAATTTTGTAACATTACTGCAACACCATTCGTACCATCGAAACTTTGCACAAAATATTTGTTATCTATAATACTTAAGGGAGTCAATATAAATATATATATTTTGTTTGCGACCATTAGAGTCAAAGATATGTGTTTGAAACCAACGGACTACTAGTACAAAGTTTGTAGGTGTAAGGCACGGAGAACTAGAGAGGTGGGGGCAAGATGTTTAATTAGGGGCATTTTGGAAATTACACATCTAGTAGTGCTCTTACAATGGAAGTACATTTTATTGTACGTTTCAAAACTGAAGCAGCACGTCTAGCGTTGTCATGTAACCTACAGATGACATATAGCAGCAGGTACGTATTTTTATAAAACAATAATAAGCCTAGTGATCGTAGAAAACATTTGCCAGCACTGCACTATTAACGCAATATGAATGCAATAACTATCTTTATAAAAATTGAATATTAATTATCTATGGTTAGACACCACGTTAAAATACATATTTTATTGACTCGATTTCACTTAGAAAAACGGTACAAAAATACAGAATATCTCACAAGTCCGGTCTCGTAGGGAAAATAGAAATTGGCGGCATATGGAATGTTTTAATAGTGTTGTAGTGTAATTAAATGTTATTGTGAATAACAACATTACTGCTACATACCGCTCCATCCCGCCAACCAAGTTACACCGTGTACAAAGCAATTTGAACCATCGCATATGCATGTGAAAAGTACATTGCAACCATTAATTTGAGAATTTTCTCTTTTAATGACACATGGAAGTGAACACACTGCTGTTGTCTTACACCAACACACTATAACACTATTAAAACATTCTATATTTTAACAATATCTGTTTGCCCAATGAGACCAGACTTATGGGACATCCTGTATTTAGTGGCGGACACAAAATATTTTTTCTAGTACTAACCCTGCCAAATAATTTTTAGGGTAACCACAAATGCATTTAGTTGTCATCACTAAAAATTATTGTCGCCAAAATAATTTTGTGTTTACTACAAGTTCATTTAGTAGGGAACGTACACTACAAAATTTTTCTTTCAGTACAAGTCCGTTACATCAAAAAATAAAAATGATGATAAAGTAGATAAAACCTGCTTTTCTGAAAAAAAAACCTTGCAAAACATGTAAGGCTTATACTTGGTTAAAAAAGTATTTTTTAAATATTTATATGCTAACAATTGAACTTCTTTTGTAACTAAACTAATAAATTTTCAAAAAAAAAAAAGACATATCGTATAAAAAGTTCAACTTACTTTTAAATTAGTTGATGCTATTAAACTATTTTGACCAACTAAAGTGATTTTTGGACATACGCCATTCATAGCAAATGTTGCTAGTCGTGAAAAGCTCACTGTCACATAAAAGAACCAAGCACGAGAAAATGAGCAACACAAATGGAGACAAAAAAAAACACGGTAGCCATGATCGACTATGATCAACAAACATGCAAATAATTTCAAAACATGAATATAATCGGCTTGTGATGAAAAAACAAAGTAAAATCAAACACACTAGGACCAAACAAGGTACATGTAAAAGGCGGGAATGGTGGACAAATATAACGAATAGAGTACAAATGAACATAGCGACAAAAACTGTTGTAGACAAGACAATGTTGAATTTTTCATATAACTGGTAAAATAATTGGAAACATTTTACTCCTTACTGACTTATATTTTCTTTACTTGTTCTGTTTACTACGTGGAAGTTAAAAAATTAACTTTAAATTACTTGTGCAGTGTTTGAAACTGCCAAGGAGATTGAATAAAAAGAATAACAATTATATCAATGACTGCTCTAAAATAGCAACAAGAGACAACACAACGAACATAACACAGGGAGTTTTGATGGTAATATGATTGTTTTGTTTCTATTCCCGTAAACTTTTAATAAGAGATTCCTTTATGTTAAAGTTACTTTGCAGAGGTTCATATTATAACGAAGTTTTTCTTTGCCATAACAAAATTTACGTTTTGATAAACAAAGTGCACCTGCAGCGTGGAGTACATTGAGTGGATGGATACCATGACGTAACATCTGAAGAGCTTATCACAGTTTGTGAGGCATAATTCAATGGTTGATTGAAGGTACACGCCCTCTGACGTCACAGCCCGTCGTGGAAACAAAATTCTTTGCCATAGGGATATGTATAGCTGTAAAGAACACTTTTGCCAATTTCATGACATTGGAGTAAACTAATACGCCATAATTGTTTGATAACTTTCGTAATGAGTCATAGCAGCAGTCCATCAAAAAGTTGGGAACATTGTTCTCTTTGTATTTTGATGACATCATCACAAAGTTTTCAGGGCTGCTATATACACAGAATAAGTAATTCTACAGTTTTTTTAAAACAATGTGAGTACAAATAAAATATAAATTAAAAATACCCCGACTTAAAAAGAACCTCTGGAAAGAAAAAAAAATAGTATATACACATTGACCCTTAAAGTTTATAAAAGTTTGTAATATAATTAGTAGTATTAAATCCGAGCGTCCGTCATCGCGTCGGAAGACCGCTAATGATTTGATGTTTTTGTTTTTATATTTACCTACGTTGCCTAGGTTTATTAGATATAAATTTCGTACCTACTTTATCATTTAAGTTGTATTCTGTTTTTAACTTAATTTACTTAGTGATTCACCAACGCGACCACGTTTGGATGTATTACTACTACTATCTATATTACAAATTATCATAAACTTATTGGGCCAATAGGTACATATTAATTTTTTTTATATTTTTTAGAGTTTATTTTTAAGCTGGTTTTTTGTTTCATACTTTTTAAACACACTACGATCGACACTCTGTCCCCACATTCACGCAAATATTTTACAAGAGGATACCGGAAATAGCGACATGAGATCTTGCCTATTATCAGACTACGCAGATTTCGGCGAATCAACAACTAGAAAAGAGCTGATGATCTTTAAACGGCTGAACAAATTTTCTTGAATCATAGCTAAGAATACTCTCGATAAAGTTACCTTTCAAACAAAAAAAAAGAATAGTAAATAAAAATCTGTTCATCATTTTAGGAGCTACGATACCACAGACAGACACACAGATACACAGATTCACACGTTAAACTTATAACACCCCTCTTTTTGCGTTTGGGGTTGAACAATTTTACAAATTTGGCTTTTTTTACAAACTTTTATTGAACTTGTAATGTTCGTATCTATGTAAGCAAGCTGTCCGTTTCAAAATTAGCAAATAATTTTTCAAAGGTAGGTATCCGATTGAGCTGATATTTGGCATACTTTTTGTATGTAAGGGGTCGCGGTGGCCGAGAAGTCAGACCTCTCGCCTCCCACCACGGCGATCCGGGTTCGATTCCCGGCGGGGTCGGTCTCCGGATTTTCGCATGTGGGAATCGTGCCGGACGATGCCGCTGGTCGGCGGGTTTTCTCAGGGATTTCCCGTTTCCCCCGCCCTTTCATTCCGGTGTTGCTCCATACTTACATCATGTCACCCCCCACTAGCGTTAAAGACTTCGATGTTGAACGATGACCAAAATATCATATATATATATATACATATATATATATGTATATATATATATATATATATATATATATATATATATATATATGATATTTTGGTCATCGTTCAACATCGAAGTCTTTATATATATATATATATATATATGTGTGTGTGTGTGTGTGTGTGTTGGTGTGTGTGTGTGTGTGTGTGTGTGGTATACCAGTGCGTGCTGAGGAGCTGAATTGCAGGGGATGGCAATAATGCACTGTCGCTATCGTATCAACTTTGGGGCATCAGACACACCCCGTTTAGTTAAATACCTTACCCTTCTACCTGAATCTCTGGGAGGGTGGCTGGTCTCGTGGGAACAACATGAATAAACAAAATAAAAACACATAAATATCAACACAACGAAATCGGCGCTTTAAAAATGCTCGAAACAAATATCAAGAAAATAATAAATATTTTGTCAAAGGCATTGAATACGCAGATAGTTTTTATGAACAAGCTAAACGGTAGATATAGAAAGAACTCTGGCAAACCAATAAATAAGTTACTGAGGTTTAAGACTAGAAAGTTAAAACATTAATGAATGAAAAGTAAAAAAATAAATACAAATAAAAGAAAGGTGTTTAAAAAATGTGCACTTAAAAGTAAAAATTAAATGTGAGTTACATTGGTCATATATGTAAATTATATATATTATAGGTTCATAGTAAATTCTCTCGTGGTAGTTCATCATCATAATATAGGCGTACGTAGATAGTTAAGTTCTATGGGACGTATATAAATATAAATATTTTCAAAGCATATAATGTATGTATATTCTATACTTTGAAAATATTTGTATTTATATACGTTCCTAGATAGTTTGTTTACTATTTGTTTCCCACAACAGAATGCAGCGAATCCACAGACAGATTCGCAAACTACAAAGCTCTGCGTTATCCAGGTCGTCCATTCAAAGCCCCTTACCACAAATCAACTTTTGAAACAGTGAGCGGTAGTTATGTCAGATAAGTGAATTTTAATTTCAAAGACACTTCGACAATGTGGAATTTCATAGATTTATTTATTTATTTCGCTGAACCATATTTATTAGATATGCCTGTAGTTTATAGTGCTTAAAAACGCTTAATTCGACACATTTTCAGTCTATCAGGATGCCTCTATAAAGATTTAGACTAACAGAATGTATATATAGTCACTGAACATTTTTTTCACTGAAAACACTCTGAAGTTTATTCTCTGCGAGTTAGTAAATGTGTTCCAATTATGTATGTATGTATGTATGTGTGTATGTATGTGTGTGTATCTGTGTGTGTGATTCTTACGTTTTTAGGTAAAAGCAGCAAAGTATTTACTCAGATGTTTTTAAAAGTTGTTATATCTGAAGTACTTGATATTTTTAACAGTAGGACCATTACTTCAGGTGGTAATATGTCCTTGTTAGCGACTTAATCACGACAATTAGAAAAATTACATTAAATACGACGCATGGATTCTATTACACTGTGTAGCGGTGTAGCGTTCATCCAGTTTAAACAGTACAAACCCTTATTAAACATATTGACATTAAAATGTACTTAATTATTTTTAAGTTCGTTTAGCAAGTGCAGTGATTTAATACGTCAAGAGGCACGTTTTATGTCAAGCTTTGTTTGATTTTATGTGACGATTATTCACTGCTCAGCTAGATATAACGATATGTTTTGGAAACATACGACTCCCAAGCGATCGTATATGTATTCGTCATGAAAATGCGGCGAGATACATCAAACAGTATTTTCCGTGATATACAGACACCGCGCAGATTTTATCTTTCATACATTCATAAAAAATTGCATCCATTTCGTATTTGACCTAGAAACTACGTCACATTAATTGTTCCTGAAAACGTTGGCTGGGATATTTCAGAATTCACCAGCTTACAGAAGAAGGACCAGTCAAAATATATAATCGGCATACATGTATCTATAAACAGGCTGTACGACAATTTGTAAGCACGCTATAGGTAAATAGTACGCTGCGTCCAGGCAAAACTACAATAATGAGAATTTTCGCGTAATCGTAATACTTTGTGTTTACTTGAAAGTCATGCCTTGTGAAATACACACTTATTATTATTTTACCCAAATAATTGTATTGTATATACTTCTCGATAAAATACTGTTCAAGGAAAACTAACCTATAACCAAATTAAAATATACAGATACGTAAATCAGCAATGATGTAATATACTTCCTACTGATATTATAACGCTGGAATTTCGTACTCACTTGTGTTTAACATATGTACAGTGTACAAAAATTTTTTGTACTTTTACAAAGGAAATCCTTTGAATTAGAAATCATTTGCCAAAGAAGTTCCTTATAAAGCTATATAGTTACTTCTTGTAGAATAAAATATGTCTTTGTATTATTACAATGTTGTCTTTGTACAAAGACATAATGTTTTTAAAATAATAATCTTTGCACACTGAGAAAAATGGATTGAATGGATTGTTCCTGCATACAAATAAATAAGGTTGATTTTAATTTTGTTGCAACAAATAAACTATTGTTAAACTAACAATCGTAACGTTGACGTTACTATTGGAATTTATTTGTTTCCACAGTACAGTTTTGTTGATATAATTTATTTAAAACAAGCATTCATTTGGTAGGTTATACTAAATTTTTCGTTAGATGTTATACTTAACAATATTTGCATTTGATTTTACCCAAAATATATTTTCCTGTTAAAAATACGAACTCTAGTTTGCTTATACTATTTTATATTTGTTTTTACTACAAATTTACGCGAGCCAACCTTATTTATGGCTCACTATACAGCTTGGTAAATTAAACCATGGCGGATATTAAAACATACAAACGATTAGGTTGGAAACGACGAAATAAGTCCGTTCAGAAAGTCGTTCTTGTAATGGCAGTTATTTGGTTTGCACTTGTTCGCATTTATACACACGATGGTTGAGAAAACTTGTCTCTTTTTTTAAGTACAGGTATGTGATAAATTTGTAAAGTATTAATTTTTGTGTTCTATCGTATAGTTACGTTAGGTTAAATGACTGAAGAGAACTCAACGGTTAAAAATATTTTGCATAGTACACACGAGTCTAATTCTATTTTCCATTTCATTCTACCCATATTTCGTCGCATATTCCTTGTATAATTTGTAAAGACTACGGAGAAGAAAACAGCGAGAGACAGCCAGATTATCAAATCACGAGTTTATCAGAATGATATATCATAAGTGCGTGAATGTAAAAATTCATCGAATTATTTGTAAGTCGTGATGGTCTAGTGAGAACGTGCGTGTTATAAATGCAGAAGATTGTGGGCTCAATTCCATACGCGTCTGTAGTTTTTATTATTTTCGTATTTGCACCTAAATATTATTTGTATGAATGTTGCTGTGCAAATACCCTTATTTTCGTGATCAGAGCAAGAAAAATAATTAAAATGTCGTATACTTGAATGGTTGCTCGAATAAATTTATGTTTGGTTTAACAATATCTGTATTTTGTCTCCAACCACGCCATTTGGTTAACACAAGAAAAATATTTCAAACAAATAATTTGGATGTGGCAAACCATACATTTCTTTGCACGTATTGAAATATACCATCTGATTGTTTCAATCAAATTTTCTTATATTTTATAATACTTATTTTTCCTCAATGTATATTTACAAGGAATTTCTTTGGCAACTCGGATTCTAAGGATTTCTCTTGTAAATGTGCAATTTTTTCTTACAATGCATAGTGCCACAATACATATATATTGCCATTGTATTATGTTAAGGAAAAATAAATAAACTAAAGAGAATTTTAGGGTGTATATTTAGACGATAAAGTATAAAATATTTTCATCTATTTTGTATTGTAGCCTACATACTCTTCATCCAAGAAATATAATAGTCTTGGTGCATTTAACGTACTGAAATGTGCACTAGCAGGTAGGGTTAACTTGTCTGTATCGTTTTGTCTGACGATATTGGCGGTAGCCGGCTGGGGTGGTGAGGCGGGTGATGTGTGGAGTGGGGGTGGCAATGAATGCTTTGCTTTGACCAGTTCTCGATGCTCAGTAGGCATGGCATGCCCGGCCCTTTGCTGTGTTTCAGATGCTGACTTCTGCTGCGGCATGACGTCTCCCTCTGACGACCGCGTCTTGGACGACAGCAAGCAGAGGGCCCCCGGTCCGTCTCTATCTTAACTCTCTCTCTCTTTCTCTTACTCTCTTTCTCTCACGTTCTTCCTCTTGCGCTCACTGTCCTCTCGTTTCTCTCTGCCTGCTATTTCTTCTATGTGTGCGCCACCGCACGTTACACGCAAACCCCATCTTTCTTGTGGCGAGAACTCTCCCTTCTGGATGTTGTATGCATTGTTATTTTGTTTATTACTTCATTTTGTGTTGTTTGCACGTTCTGTCAGCTCTGTGGCATGAAAAAAAAAAAAAATACAGCTTAATCCCTAGTTGAGTGTTTTGAACCCAGCAATTAAATTATTATTGATAATGTTACTGTGGCAAATAAGTAAGTTGATGTTATGTGTTTAGTTCAACTTCACGAAACTTGTTATTGAAACGTGTATTTTATGATACAGTGAAAGTTGAGATATTCAATTTCGTGGTATATTTATTAATATTGAATTAAGGGAGTGTATTTTACTGATGTAATTAAACATAAATATCCACTGTTACTGAGTATAAAACCCTTAAAATTATACCGCTTCAAGCATGGGCTTCATAGCATGTTCATGAAATGATAATGCTACAAGTGTAAAAGTAATCCCTTATCCCCCTCGTGCAAGCACTTCAATATTATTCGGCACAGTAAAATAGTTTCCTTAATAATAAGTTTAAGAATTCCTTCAAAATTCAAGTGGGATTTCAGGCAAATCGCCTCACTCCCAGGAATAACTACGGAACTGAAGCAGCAACGTATACAGACTACAGCCATAACTAAATCCACCCTTTTACTTGAACGGACTTATAACTAATTATTTGTGTAACTTATACATTTATACACGCATGCAAAACATTATTTATTCTTGTTCGCACAATAATTATATTTTCAAAACGCCACGTAATCAAAGTGAAGAAATGTAATATTTTAATTAATTTTCCTACATTTATTTTTACGTGTAACGTCATTTAACGCCTTAAGATTAGTCGGTGACAAATAACAAATTTGACGTAAGCTTTGAATTAAAAATACTTTAAACGTATTCTTACACATACCTTTCCCAGGACTCGAATCCTGAGCCACTCGTAGTTACGAAATAACAGGCTGTCTTTGGAACGGTATTACCCGATGAAAGTACTGTACATTTCAGCTCAAAGAATACCAAGCGCCTTTAAATCAATATTAATGTAATAGTTAACTATGAAAATTAATGTTATTAACAATTTGAATTTTCTATTAGTTTCGATTCATAACCCCATTAATTACATACTTACATAATTTATTTAATATACAACTTATTGAATATTACATATTATGTATAAAAAGTGTAAACAATGGTTCACATATTTTTACTTATTTAGAAGAAGATATAGATAAAAGGGAATGAATGTTATCACGGCCGTCTTTCGGTATGGCAACACTGCAAACAATGGTTAGCGGAACGCTTTCTCCCACGACAATTTCTTTCCCTAATTCTCCAACCAATCGTACGCACAGACGAAACAGAGAAAGCCATCGCCGTTGTGGAGCATGTGAATATAAAATGATAATGTCATCCTTGTTTGCAGAGTTGTCTACTTTGAAGGCAGTGGCTGTGATGTTACTCATGTTATTGATCGCATTTCTATTTCCAAAGTGGATGCAGCACGTAGGTGTCGTGGTAGAATGTGCTATGCTGCCTCGTGAATTGACGTTCGCGGAACGTAAGCAGCATTATCTACTTCATTGTTGAAATGGCGAGTCGTTGTACCTATCGTTTCCTGACCATGTTTTTGGTCTGCCCGAAAATTTCTCTTTCTTTTAAATGTAGGCTCTACTATGCGTTAGTTTGTCAAATTTCTGAAGAAAATTCCTGACGCACTGGTCAGTAGCTTAAGACTCACAAATGAAACTTAAGAAATCAACCGCGTTTCGTTCTTCAACAGACAGCAGCATACGACTAGAACAATCTGAAACACCCAGAGAGTGTCGCGTTGAACTATACTGATTTTGTTACATAGGCATTCGACCAATTATTTTTGTAACATTTACTCCCGTCGGTTCGCGCTTTCCTCGAAATGGATCGGCATTTTCTGACCAGCCTATTTGTATAAAGATAAGTTTATATGAAACGACACAGTAATTCCGATTTGGAAAAATATCGAGCAAAAGTCAAACGGCTTTCTAATCCTATGCAAATGTAAACCGGTTTGTGGAAACTATTGTTGATGCAAAAGCCTTCAGTGTACTGCAATATGTGAGAACAATGTGTGAATTATGTCTCGTTAAAATAAAACATAAAATCAAAGACAACACTTTTTAAATGCGACTGCCTAAGTAAATAAGGCCTACAAACGTTTCTAAAAGTTTTGCCTCTGAATTAATTAAATATTCTTGCCTTGATGAAGGAGAAGAAAACAATTTTGTTTTGATGTTAGTACTTTCAGACACCCAAATATTGCTTGATAGTAGTTAGTTACAAGTTTAATATTCCACGATTATAAACACGTCAGCCCGTCAAACTTCGCAATGTAATTCCGTGAGTAAAATAAGTACAAATCATATACGACACTCACTTCCTAATTTAAAAAAGGGAACTATAAGACATTGAAAATAATATTTTTGTACGGAAAATACTGCAAATTTTGGAAAAAGAAGAAAAATTAAATTAAAATTCTGAGAATAGTGTGTCATGTGACTAGAACTTCAACCGAAGGCCATTCCAGTGATCACATCTCCCTAAATTATGAAGATAAGGGGGGTGGTCAGTTCCTTGTTAAACATAGCTTCTATGCTTACAGTTAGGAATTTTGAACTTGTGATACTTGTTAATTGAGTAGTAACATCTACAAAATAAAAGTAAGTATCTCATAGTATAGAAGAAATCTCGTCACGTGTACGTTGTCTACTTAACTACTAACGCCCATGCCAGAAATGGTTCTGACAAGTTGTTATTTCGTTACAGCACCCGGGCATATTATCGCTGCTGCTGTGTGCTTACCTACCCTTGTATCTGTTACTTCGTACAAGCACGTGTTACACGTGTTGCTTACGAAGCGGCGATTATCATGCACGCATCACATTTGTCCCTTGACATATAGAAAGCTGTAGAGTCTATAAAGCTGCAGCACAAGAACTACTTCTACTTCTGTTAAGTTGAAGTTACTGCCCAGTAAACAAGCATCAAACGTTTAAAAATTCCGGTCGGCAAACTAGCTCAATGTAAATAGAGATTGGCCACCTCTCTAATCTTTATTACACGGAGATGTATTTATACCGCACCTGTATTAAGGTAGACATTTCTGATGACACTTTACTGCAAAAATTATAATTTCTTGTCATATATTTTCTTATATTTTGCTAATACTCTCCTGAAAATCGTCATTTTCTAAGGCCTTAATTTCCTTATAATTCATCTGAAGCAACTATGTATGTCTCCTTAATATTTTACACGAAGTTTGTCTAATGGTGAGACAAAATGTAAATGACATAATCAGTAATATAATGCCGATAAATATTTCGTATTTTGGTCAAAATGTTTACTAACCATCGTGTGAACTTAGACATGTTCGTAAAGTTGGAAGTACTGTAAAAGTATTTTAACACTATTTATATATTTGCTAAAGACAGAAAAAATATTTTTTTTACCTGTAAACTGTAATGAACGAAACAATTTTGCTTCTTGCTAGTTCTAATGACTTTATTTAAATGCTATGTGCATCTGGATCAACTGCAAGCTTATAGTAACTTAAATACTGTGAAAAAAGCAGGAATATATGTAATTTTGAATTCTAGTTCTAAAATTTATTGACACAAGCTAATTTTTCCAATCTTCATTTTATCTTTCAGTTCGACTTACTCAGGAATCTTAAACTTGCTGCTTAATGCTCATCTATGTACTCAGTACTGAAGTGTAAGAAACACTGTTTTACGTAATAACTATAGAAGTATTCTTTCTTTATGCAGCGCAACCGAAATCAGCCCCTTCGTAACAATTTTATAGCGCTACTTTAAAAAAGTTTCAAGATTCGGGAATATATCAAAGATAATTTCACCGTTCATACCTAGATAATTTTTGTGTGTATGTTCATACATTAAAACGAGTATTTAAAGGTGCATTTCACGTTGATATAAATTTAGCTATGCAAACGTTTAACGCTGATTTAGTAAAATACATTGTCCGTTTAAAGCTCAAAATAGTTGTTCGTCCTGCTACTTCTATAGAGAAACTGTCGCTTTTTATATCCGAAGAAAATGTAAGTACAAACCGTATGCATTTGAAGAGGTTGTACAGCGGAAAATAAGAGATGAACATAAGAGGAGTGTAACAAATATCATAACCGAGATTTATGTATAACCTACTGAACCGAATAGCATAATTAATTTGAAATTCGTTCCTTTATATCAGACTTAACATCCTAAATACAGTACATAATCCTTATTTAAAATCGTTGTTACTAATTTTAAATAAATTCAACGTCAAAATCTGCGTCTTGCTTACAGCCAGAACGTTATACTTGTTTAACAGCAATTCGCAGAAGATTCTTTACTAGACATATGTGTCAGTAATATATAGGTATATTTTCTACAACTTTAGCAGGAATGCTCGAAGAAATGATAAAACTCAGCTGACTTTGAGTAATTAAAAACGTTGACAAATATGCCCTGGCATACAATATCTTTTAACGTTCTACTTCAGCTAAATTTTAATTTAAATGTGTACATAAAACATTGAAGTGGTAATGTCAACGTAGTAAATTTATATTATTATTTTTGGTCGTTATAGTTGTGAGGATGTACTGCTTTGTCGTTTCGTAGTCTTCTTTTGCTCAGTGGGAACTGTTTTGTTTCAAACACTCATTATAAATACAAATTTTTCGTGTAGTCCTTAACGGTCGTATGCATAAAACTGGAAATTAATTAATTAAATTAAAATGAATATTATGTCAGTGAAATTAAAAACGCATTATGGAAAATTTAAAGCCTACACTGATATTGACGTTACGTTACCAAAAAAAACCAGCTGTTCAGTATGTAATAGGTACTAGAATAACACATTGTAACTTATTCAAGTTTCGGCTCAAAGCAATAACACGCTTACAGCCCTTAGAGAATATTTTTATACTTAGTATTGAATAGCAAGAGATAATTTAAAGTTAACTGAATACCTTTCATAATTAATACTTTAGTTACATTTCTTCTGGGTACTGCACGTAATTCTAAATAAACGACTCTTGGCATGTGTACAGTTACGCCCGAAATGAATTATAATGCGAAGTTTTAGTGCCTTATCTTTAAGTATTTCAAATGTGTTGCCACTAATATTTTATTGAACTGTGTTTGTGTATATTTATAACGTTCATTATGTAGATTACTGGTGCAGTAGTTATTAAATTAACTTAATTTAGCTGTAGTATTTGACGGTTAACTAAATAGTTTTATGTAAGTTGGTGTTCACTGAAATCGTATTATTCTAGATCGTTAATTTTTTCGCTCCTTAAATACCTTATTGTTTATTTATATTTTTTTAAGTGATTAAAAATTTCAGTTAAATAATTGTTTTATCTCTATATATAAAAATGAAAGCTGACTGACTGACTGACATATTAAACTGCAGCCCAAACCAATGGACCTAGAATAGTGAAATTTTTTGTGGGGGTTCCCTTCAGGTCGTAGGCGAGCACTAAGAAGGGATTTTTCGAAATTCGACCTCTAAGGGGGTGTAAAGTGTTTCCGAAGAAACGTCGATAGAGCTCGAACCCGACGGCCAATCATCGTGATGTTTACTTTAATAGGACACTCGTAAAAATGCATATTAGCCAATTTAAGGATTTTTCGAAGTTCATCATTTAAGGGGATGAAAAGGCTTAAATGTGTTTCCAATAAACTATCGATATCTATCGAACCCTTCGGGATAGAGAGTTGATATTCACTTCAAAATATTGCTTACGTAAATACCCAAAAAGCAGTTTTAGGTTTTTTGAAATTCGACCTCCAGACAGTAAAAAGGGGCAAAATGTTTTTTTAATTAATCGTCTATATCTTTGAAACACAATTGGCTATCGTCGTGATATTAACTTTAATTGGTTACTTTTACAAATGTCTATGACAGGACTCAAAGACGTTTCGAAATTCTTTATTTAAAGGGGTGAAAATACGTGAAATGTGTTTTCGATTATCCTTTCATATCTATCAAATCAATGGAGATATCGAAGTGCTCTTTGCTTTAAATTGGTGCTTTTGTAAATATCCCAAGTACCATTTAAGATATATTTTTCTGAATTCGGCCCTAAACTGGTTAAAAAGTGGTAATATGAGTTTTCGACTCACATTCGTTATATATCGATCCCATAGTTTTTTATATAGCGACGTGATTTTTGGTTAGGATTGATGCTTACTCAAATACCTAAAAAGTAATTTCAGGAATTTTCGAAATTCGCCACCTAAGGACGTGAAATGGGGTGAAAAGTGGTGAAAAGCGTTTTCAATTAATCGTCGATATATCTTGAACCCAGCTGGCTAATGTTGTGTTTATTTACGTCCACGAGATAGATACCAATAAAGTATTCTAAAACGTGATTCAAGGGTTTTCGAAATTTACTCTCTTAAGTGGTGAAAAGACCTTGGACGCGTTTTAGACAAATCCTCGATATCAATCGAACCCGTCGAAATATACAATTAATTTTTGCTTCAGGATGATGATTACAGTAATTATCGAAAAATGTTTTTCAGATTTTTCGAAATTCGATTTTAAATACTGTGCAGGGGTGATATGTCGTTTTTTTTTTTTTTTTTTTTTTAGTGACTAATCGATTTTGATTCGACTGAACCGGCTAGCAATGTGATTAACACTTCAGTTGGATACTTATACAAATGTCTAAGACGTATGTTTAAAATATTTCGAAATTCGACACCCAAAACGGTGAAAAAGCACAAAACTTGTTTTCCATTAACCCAAGGTATCTATCTAACCAGTAGCGATATTGAGGCGTTGTTCGCGTCAGAGTGATGCTTACGTAAATATTTAAAATAATATGTACGTAATTTTTTTTCTTTATAAGAAACGTGATTATTAAGAATAAAACTATGTTGGTCAATATTCAAGGCAGACGATCCGAAAAGCAGGAACGAGCAGCGAGAAACAACCTATACAGGAGTTTCACTCTACAGTAACCTATCGAGACGTGGTGTTGTACAACCTCTATGAGCCCAGGACACAGATAATTTTTTTTAATGAATATTATTTTGATGAATTATTTCGACGTTACGTGATGCAGTTGTTTGTTACTCAGATCTAAATTCCGGGAGGTTCTGGGCTAGAATTCCGTTAAAAGCTGCGTGCGAACGTTCAATTCTGACACACAAAAACTACAAGGCAGATCGAATTAGTGCAATTTACATATAGTCTTTAAAAGGGGTAAAATTACAGTTCGCTTTTCACTTAGGTTTCTTTACAATATCAGCTGACATCGTCGGTATACTGCCAAAAGTGATTAAGTCATAAATGCTATTTCGTTTAAAAGCAGTATTAAATTGTAGATATTAAGAAAAATTTGGTATGTTACTACACTGTGACAGAACAGTACGAAACGACGAATAGACTTTAAACTTGGGCAATTGTTCGTGAACAACATATGCATATTCCTAGCATTTTTATAATTTTATCTCATGTTGACTTTGTCACTTTTGGCAGTAAACCGACGATATATCATCTCACTAATCTCAGGTTTGGGGCACCAAATACGTTTCCGCGAAACCTTTACCCTCTGAAACTTTGTAATGTCAATAAAGTTTAAATGAATATTTTGAAAATATATAATTGTGGGCACCGTCACCAATGGTTGAGCACAGGGTAAACAGATGTTTCTCATTCGATTAACCTCTTACCTTAGGTGTATGTAACTACCCCACAACATCAAATAGGCAGGGCTATAAATAAGGCCCAGGCGAAGTCGCTGTTAGTGGCAGGGGCAAACTTAAGACTGCTTTTTGCGTGGACAGCTATAGCTACTTGCCCTGCTGCAGAATTAGTTCAACTAGCCGCTTGGACATTCTAACACTTGTTGACAGAAGTACCAATCTTGTGTACAAAGAGGTTTTTCAATTAAAGTAAATATTATCAATTACGAATAATACTCGCAAGCAAAGCCGCGGGGGAATGCTAGTTCAGACATAAAATTGGTGTGTACATAAATAGACTCGGTGTTTTGCTTCTTTGACACACAGTGAATAGTGTTAGAGTAAATATTTTCAAAGCAGTTGTACACGGAGGAGGGGGGAAAGGAGAAGGATTTGACCAGGGCCTGTATCTGACGTTCTATTTCGGAAAACCCTGGAAAACTGAAATCTTCGTTTATTTGCGGCAAGACTATTATTGTTGTCTGTTTTTACCATCAACTTTACATGAATCATCATACAAAAATATTGGCTAACCACGTAACTTGTTTTAAACGAAAATATTATCACGTCATTTTGATTTCGAGACAATGTGTTCTGAATAGTAGCCAAAATGTTATTTAATTTAATGTTGATTTCAACACAAATTAAAATAAATATTTTATATTTAAGTGATTTTTTCACTAAGGTCAGACTTGTTTTTGGCTAGTCTATCATATTACAAGAAACATATATGAGATATTCTAAAATGTTTACACAATTATTTTTATCTGTAACAATCTTATAAGTACAACCCACGATTTTTGGTAAAAATAAATTCTCGCCAGCTTGTTTCAACGTCTTACGAGCACATCTGCAGTTATGCGTCATGGTTGTTGGCAGCAGGTCTTTGTGCGGAGGCATCGTTCATTTGACTGTGCCTATAACAATAAGAACTCCAACACCACACGCCTGTGTTTTGCGCGTAGAACCCAAAGACACTGAGAGTTACGAACATTCAGTCACTGACGTGAAGCAGAGCTGTACATACAGTGTTGCCAGCTGTAGCACGAAATGCAGACTCAATTCATTGTAATAACCCAGCGGTCTCCACAGAACCATAGTGCACACACAGAAAATAACTTTTGTGTTCTTCCTTACATTTAAATTCAGGTATTGATATTTACGGACATAAAACAAATAGGCAATCAATAAAGAAATTACGGTTGGTGACTGGATGTATTTTTTGATACATACCCCACTGCGATGCTGAAGTCTGGCAAAGAAAATTTAATAGAATAGGAAAACACAAGTGAGCAGGGTATAATTTAGCCTACACAAACAACATAAAATTTCATAAATGGAATCGGGTGAAATAAAACAATCCAAGGAAATCCAAATAAGCAACTAAGAAAGCAAAAACATACCTTCGAAGGCAAACAACATAGGAAGTAGGCCTGTTTTGGCAAAAGGTCAAACAGATATAATATATTAACCACAAAAATACGACACAACTATGAGACGAAACAAAATCCCGTAGTTTTCCAGACACGAGCAGATAAACAAAAGACGAACAGATAAAATACAATGGACACCATTAGTTGTGACGTCACACGAGAGCACTGGTTCCAAACAAATGTTTATTTGAAAGTTTAGCATTGAAGTATAAATGTAGGTACTAATTACTAGTTTACAAAACTAATTCTCTTGTAATTGCCCATATTTGAATTGCAAATAAATTGTACTATTCAAACGAGAACAAACATGCAAGTATACCTTTAGTTTAAGTAACCTCGTTTCTACTTACACATAAATAACTCCGAGTTTGCTGCAATTTTATCTGTTAGGCTATGTTCATAACTTCTGTGATTTTACTTATTTCGAAAAAACAATAGAATATACCCTGTTTTTCTTAGGGATGTAAAATTAGATCATTTTTCAACATGTGCGCAAAATATATTTGTTTGGAACCAGCATCTTCGTGTGACGTCACACTAATGTTGTCCATAGCATGCCCTGTTCATTTATGTTTTCCTATTCTCTTATGTTTTCTTTGACATACATCTGCGTCACAACGGAGTATGTCCAGAAAACTACATCCAGTCACGTACTCTAATTACACACTATTTCAAAGAATATTACAGTGTGTATGGCAACATTGTGTGCATGTGCACGTCGAATATTGAAACAAGTTCACTGTTTAAAAAAATCCGCGGAGTTACGGTAAAGTACACGTAAAAAATTAGCCAGAAATCTTCGTAAATTAACGGACACTCAGTTTTGCTTGATAACGGAACCCTCCGTAAAATTACGAACAATCCGTTTTCCTCACAGAACATTGAATTCCTTTAAGTGACACATATTTGATATGTTTTCTCGAGATCTTGAAGTACCATTTAGTAACCAGAAAAATTTCTCGAATTTGCCGGGATTCGAATCCTTGATAGACACTCTAGCCATTGTACCACAGCGACAACATAGTAAGCAATTTCCATGCAGTGGTATGTGAGACCAACTTTATAAGAAAGAACTTTTATTAATAACAGACTGATTTTACAGAACTTCATTAGCATCATTATGAGAAAGAAGATTTTACTATATAGAAATAAATAACTTTAAAGGTTCATACCCGCTGGCGCGAAACGCAGAGAAGAGGTGCGATTTTTTTTTTCAGCTGAGTAAGTTCCATGTATTGACATGTGTGGCCGCCCACTGCATGATAGGTGAAGCGAGGAGAATAGAAGATGTGTGAGGACTCCTCGGAACACTTCAGACACTTACTGGGCTGTTCGGCCCATTACCCATGTACGATAAGAGTCCTTGGTTGTATTGCTAGTCGCTCCGCATCTTTTCTCTTCGCGGCAAAGTGTGGACAACCAGAAAGCAGCGCTTCGCTTCTATTATCTTAGCTTCTCTTCTCTTCGTTTCGCACCAGCGTGCATGCACATCAACTGTAGGAGTCACAGTGATAATTAATACCAGCAATTTTTTTTAAGAAATACGGTAAAATAGGCTATAAAATTTTAGAAACATATTTTCATGAATTTATGGAAAGTTGCGGTCAAACATCCGTAAACTGACAATACGTACAAACTCCCGTAAACAAAAAATTACACTAGCAGCTTCCGTATAATTCCAATATTTTTCTGTAAATATTTCCTTGAATTTGCGGAAATGTTTAACAGTGTTGTTAGAAAATTCTTTCCGCCGTAAATCAGTGTCTCTAATTACAAATGATATTTGTCGCAAGAAAATGTCGCGTTATTATGATCCATCCCTGTGTCAAACATATGTTATCAATGTTCAGTGAGATAGGGTGGACCATAGCTGCTGCGGCAACGTTGGCTGTTGTGGCAACAAGGCCTATAAAAGCGCGGTCACCTGCCTATCATTCTTGAGTTGCAGCCCGACCCCTAGTGTTGTGACTTGTACGCAAATGAACATATATTAAATTCAGTCACTCAATAAAGGTCTGGCTGCAACTCAAGAATTGTAGGCCGTCACTACAAACCACAAACATTAATTTATTCCAACCATAAATCAATCGATGTCTCTACATGGTATTTAAGATTGACTCTATTACAAGAAACTATAGCAGTCCCCACTGGCAGAAGAGATCCGTTTTCTCTTCTATCTTGGGCTTAAATGGAATAGTCCTGATAGGCCTAATTAAGGAAGAGAGTGTCAGAGGAGAAACCCGAAGTATAAGATGGTTGACTTACCACTGTAACATAGGATTTTGTCCAATATTACAGATGAGTATAAATTTCAATTTATTTGTCAATTAACCTAGGTATATACTGTTCTATGACCATAGTTACCACGTGCCAGGAAGAATGTGTTTTAATCGTATATGTATTGAATGTATAAGGTATTGTGTTTTGGAACTTTAATGACTTCTACAGCTTTTATATATATGCTAGAAATATTTTATTTTGTATCGCGAATTACAACCTGAATTGATCATATTAGCGAACAAACCCGGGGTTAGCTACGAAGAAAGTATTGGCTGGATTTGGAGTTGCGACGTTAAAACAAGAGAAGTAGTTTGTTGAAGAACGATTGAGAAAATTTTTTTGGAAAATAAGAACGTTTCCGTCCATGGTGCAGAACAGACGTGTAGTCAAGAAAACCTGAGGATTTCTTCGACGATACGCTGAATTGTTCATACGCGTCGTCAGAAAGGTCTCATTTGGCTTCTACGACTACTTCCAGGAGAAATACATTTGAAATTATCCACGATGTCAACGCCGAAGAATGAGCTTCATCCTAGGGCGAAGAGGTCGCGATCGCCTTACAAGAACCGAGAGTATGGGGTCGCCATCCAAGAATGGGAAGGATATGGTCGAATAAATATTGAGGGATGATCTAGAGGCAACTGTCCTGAACTACTAAGACATCCTTGGTAAGACCCACCCATAACTACGTCGTCGTGTTAAGTTTAGTTCTTCGCCAAGAGCTGGAACAAAATCTAGTAAATTTCGATAAATTCCCGAAAATTAGTTGATTATGCAGAAACGCTTTATAATTATTCTTATATCTCAACGGATGAAACTTACTTCATAATGAAAGAAACCTAAGATTGACCTCAAGATTTCTTAACCTGAGCTAGCAAAGAATTTAAAGAAATTTATATGCTGTTCCGGGAACAAACAGGATTTCGGAAATGTCTAGAACTCAGAAAATTACGTAGAACCGAGTTTGCGAGTTAAGTGAAGGTCAGGTTCGTACCCAAATTAATCACCTTGGTAACGGTAAAAAACACATCGTTTGAAATTCCATACACTATCATAATTTCTGCTTATTTTATTATCTAGTAACCTGACTTGTCTGTAGAAGTCATTATTTTCTATTCTGTAAATTCTGTTTAGATAAATTTTCTTATGACTTCTGCAGGAGTTTCGTTTCCATTTGGTCAGTAGCTCTAGTAATAGGAATACTGGTTGGTTTTCGAATTTGTCTCATCCTTTAATAAAGTGAAAGATAAGTTTCACAGAGTAAATATATGTCACACCACTAGTTCTGTTCCTATCGGAAGGCGACAACGAAGTACCTAGTGTAATGTCGAGGCCCTCGAGCACCTAACGTATCTCTCTGAATGTCGGCACCGCGACCACGCCCCTTATCGTCAAGCCTCCTCGACCCAACGACGTGTAGAGGCACAGGTTCTCTGGTCAGCGACTGCGATCCGCTTCCTCGAGGTGACCTTGCTTTTATGGGCCATTTCACCTTGTTGAACGTTGTCGTTGCCATAACAACCGATGTTGCCGCAGCCGGAAAATGTTCATCCTTACTCAGTGGACGTTGGTAACCTGGGTCATAACAGCTAGTTGGAAGCTGTAGATTAGGTGGAAATAGTTTGTCTTCGATGAGGCAGCCAAGAAATGCGCGGCTGTTCACTCCTCGTGTCGGCCGACACCCTAAGGTACGTCTCCTGCACAGTTGGCGCCGTGTCAAGAGAACGTGACGGCCACGTAACCGAGCTGGCAATGCCCGCGGTGTTCCCTCGCTCCACGCCGCAGCTGACGCATCCCAGCGCACATCTTCGACCGTCCCATTACTTTAGTCTAGGTTAAAGTTCACTCTAAATCAAATTAAATAACCTCTCTCTTCGCCAAGCCTATTAAAAATAATTTAGGTACGGTTTCGCATTTTATTCTACGCTTTAGCGACAGCAGTACAGCTAGTGGTAAAACATTTCCCAAGGCCGAACTCTCCCGTAAGAATACACATATTCTTTCTAAACTGTAGGGCCGCGGTGGCCGAACGGTCAGACCATTCGCCTCCCACCAAGGCTATCCGGATTTATTCCCGGCGGGGTCAGTTCCCGGGGATTTTCGCATGTGGTAATCGTGTCGGACGATGCCGCTGACCGGCGGGTTTTCTTGGGGATCTCCCGTTTCCCCCGCCATTTCATACCCACCTCACGTCAACCCTCACCAACACTAAAGACCTAGATGTTGAGCGCTGACCAAAATCTCTCACTCACTCTCACTTTCTAACCTGTAGTAGAGTTAACCTTAGCGTGGATAGTGACACGGTGAAACCGCTTCGGTTATTTTCGCCTATTCAGTCGGCTAAGTCCGGACAGATCGTGAGTCTGCGCATGCGCCAACACTCTATGCGCCGCAGACGCGAGATGTTGCAGCGTCACATATTAATCGTTTTTGTGTTTCATTGACCTGATAAAACCATCCTTCAATTCAGCGAACAGCAGTTTTTTTATTTCATTTTAAAATAACGTAAACTAACTTAAAAACCAACCTAAATCAACCTAAACACACGAGAAAATAACGGGGGAAGGTGTGCGCAGAAAGACGCAGTAACTATAGTACAAGCCTCCATGGTTCCCCAAGTGTCCCTGCATAGGGCTACACGTGACTCGCCAAGTGCTCGTCATTATCACCACTTAACGTTCCCGCACTTACCGTCGAAATGCTCCTTCAAAATTCTCCCTTAATGGATCCATTAACGTAACGTACCCACCAGAAGTTCACTGCGGTGGAACGCCGTCGGCTAATTTTGTCTAGCATCTGAATTTGGTCCAGGCTATGTATCCAAGGACATGCATTATTGACATTTGTTAAGGACATCGTGTGTTGGTTAACATTGCATAATGTTTCTTTGAGATTTATTTGTATATTGTAGTTTTAATGACACATGAAAACGAAACTAGTTCAGTATTCTTGGTGACAGTTTATAAAAGAAGTACCCGTATGAATCCTTTTAGATTTACAAGTTATTCAGATATGCTCGTTTATGTAAAACTATCTTAACAATTGAACTACGTCGTCATTTTCATTCTTTTATTCAAACTCAACAAAAACTCTCCGCCAAAATGTACCAGTAGCATGCGCATTGGTTTACTTTCTTGCATCGTAAGCCTATAAAAATAAACTTACACGGAAAGAAGCTCACTGATGCTATACACAAAGTACTGATCGTAGAGTGCGTTAGCTGCGGAAAAGTTTTGATTTGAAAATAATTCTGCAATCTGAAAATCTCTACGCGAGATATTATCGGATAGTAAAATTACTTTCAACCCTAATAAAGAATATTTTTGAAATTCGGTTGTTATAGAGACTTGGACGTTATAATATTAAAAACTATAAAAATTTGAATTTTCCTTTTTTGTAAATTTTATTATTTCTAGCCCTTATTTTTCGAAAAATTTTTCAATTTTTTATTCGATAGCAAAGAATACTACCGCGTATTGCTGTATATACTTATGTCCGCTAATAAAATATATACTCAACAAAAATTCCCATCGAATCATGATGAGTAGTTTAGTTTTTATCGACGGTTCAGTACTCCAGCCGTTCGCTCGACGTGTCCCTTTTCCATACCCAGTAATTGATACTAACTACGCTTCATACTCGTAATCAAGATAGCCACTTTGTCTGTAGGTAATCATTAGGGATGATTGCTAGAGATGACGGTTCATAGCGGGAAAACTTGACTATTTGCTGGGTTTCAACTAAGCTTAATTCTACTACAGGTTAAAAAGATCAATGTTAAAAGTTACGTACAGGAAAAATTGATCGCTAGTATTGCCAATGGGTGCAAACGGACCAACCACAGAGCTTTCCTGAATTTTAAGTTTCATAAAGTTGATAATCCAAAACGCGAAATTGGTTTATTTTCACTTTTGAATTATGTTAAATGATTTCTGTCATTTCCAAGCCTATTTAATATTAATTTTACAACAGTTCGTAATTTTCTGGTCCACATGCGCTTGCAGCGAAACTAGTGGCAGAAATTTTCCATGTGCTAAACTCTCCCATTAAGAAAACACATTTTCTTTCTAACCTGTAGTAGAATTAACCTTAGCTTAAACAAAAGTTCAAAGTTCAGCTTATCACAAACTCATTGGCATTTCCCTGTACTTGGAACTGTTGCCCAATTTGACTGAGCCAATACGAATCCCGTTATTGTAATATTTTGTACCTGTTGTTGGTCAGCAGGCAGCTACGGAATGTCAGACGTGTATAGTCCAATCATACATTTTGCAAGAAACTACAGTGTCTTCAACGGTATGTTAGCACCACGGTCGTAGAAGAACAGGTCTGGACACTCGCCTATCTACCAATGTATTTTGCTTGACCCCCTTGTTGTTTGGCTGTAGTTCGTCAAGTTACCGAGAATGTCGTACTTTTGGCGCTGTAATCCGGACGGTCGGACTCTAACTCCGCCCACTTTTTTCCATTGTTAAATTTATAAAGTAAATAAAGATTGCTGGAGCCTTTTCTTAAATTTTTGAGCGAAGGAAATATTTCATAAATTGATAAAAATTACGTTTTGATTAATTGTTTATCTTAGTGGAAAGGAAGTGGGCGGAGTTTGAATCCGACCGCCCTAACTGTAACACCAATAAACACAATATCCTCGGTAACTTGGTGAACTGCAGCGAAACAACAAGGGGGTCAAGTTTCCAGGCGAATGTCCAGACCTGTTTTTTATGGCCGTGGTTAGCACAAAACATTTTCGCGATATACCACCATCTCTAGTAATAATATACGTCATTCGAAAATTAAAATTGTGATACGAACACCCCCTTTGAATAAAGATGACGCTTTCTTTAATTTGTCACCTCTTTATTTTATTATCATTACTCTTTCCTATGTATTGTGACGCATTTCCTTCCCCACTATTTTCGTCGGTCTGCTGTTTACCTTAAAAAAGGGAAAGTAAATAAATTAAACCATTGCAAATTGAGTCGCCCTCTGTTTGTCCGATATACGTGTTTTATCTCACTATACTTTTCATAATTATTGTCTTCCTGCCATTTTAACAATGCCTATATCTGAAATTATGATAGAAAACATGTGCTACTTCAGCATTCGAACTCATTCGAAAGACATATAAAATGACTGTAAGGTAGCAGAATGGCAACAAAGTTCTTAAGAATCAGTGAAAAATTTACTACATCATAGTTCCTAACAAATTACACATTCGTGTTTCTTAAGTAGTGAAAGACGTATTTACACAGTTGGATTCACCACGTCCCATTAGGCTAATTATTTCAATGAATGATGATTGGGCTATAGCCGTACATCCCAAGAATTCTGTAACTTTAGTATTAATATAGAGGGAAAAAGTCGAGAATTATTTGAAAATTTAGTTTCTTCAATGTAGATTAAGCTCAATGCAAAAATATATAAATGTAACTAGAAGTAAAATGACAAAACAGTTTTCAGGAACCTATACAATATTTTATACATTATGGTTCATAGTAACTTTTTTATTCATAATCTTGGCTTCTGTCTTGTAAGACAACCATCTGACGCGGTTCACTCACAGAAGCCAAGATAATGGAGACAACTGTCGCGAAAGTCTGCGCTCTTTAATATTCTTATTCATATTTCTTCAATAATGCATGACTTATTTACACAATTGGCTTCACCACACCTCATTAGGCATTTTGAAATCAGCGATTTTCACGAATCCTTCAGCGCAATGAGAGTGGTTTCTATTGCACACCAATGCCACTCTCCGTACATGATTCTATGAACCACTGCTCCTGTCACTAATAAGTAACGACAATACATCAGTCCCTCACTATTTAACTTAAGCTCAATTTGCGGCTCTACATATGTGCCAGTCGCCCTAATAAAATGGTCAATCTTCGATGTTCCGGTGAATCAACAATTATACTTCCGCAGATAAATATCCGTGATATGTATCTTCTTCTTATTTTAATATGTTTACTTGATTTCCGTGTTTAACACTGTAGTTCAAACAGTCAAATCGACGAAAATAACGAAAGCTTATAATACAGCAAGGTTAGTTGGTTTGGCAGTTTAATGCGACTGTAGTGAATAGACAGAATCCATTTACATATTAATTGCTGTATTTGCATGTTGTTGCGGATGGCGGATATTATTGCTACAATTAGTGTCAAACGTTCCGCTCTGAACTATGTAATATGCTATGAAAAGCTTGACATATGGCAGGCAATATGTAACGCAAATATCATCTGGCAGTGGCAGTTTTCCTCCTGTTAAACTGCTAACACGCAAAAAAAGCAAAATTGTAATTTTTCCACAGTTTGCTCGTGTGCTTTTTTGTTATTTTCATCCTCTGTTGTTTTCGACCTTTTGCAATACGTGCATAGAGTTTTCATCAATGAACATTACCAAATTAACTTCCCAAATCACTAACGTAAGTTAGCACAGTTTTGGATATATTCGCTGTAGTTTTTGGGGAGCTAGGCTGTCCCAAAACTTTAGCACAACTTGAGAGTAAAATAGAAAAAGAATAACAGTTTGAACTGGTTTCGTATGCGTTTGCGTGAGGTTAATTTTACAGTAAGAAAACTCTCTGTATAAGACTGGAATACGGAACGGGGATCGAATAAGCGTCGCTACACATTTGATATGCTGACATGAAGTAGTGAGACATGTTTTCGACGCACCGAGTGCATTTATATGAAATTATGAAATAATTATTTTAGTTTCCCTAATTTGTAATTTCCCAATGATTTATCTCATTGTAATTACAGATCAGGCACGTTAAAATTAAAGTTTTAAATTTAATAATTTGGTAAATCTCTCTGGCGCATTTCCTAAAGTTGTTTTATTTTTAAATATTCGAAGTAAATCTATATTTTCAGAACGCTAAGGAATGGTACGGTCCCAGAAACGATTGTACAATAATATATATTTAATATCGTTCGAATTCAGATATAAATTGGCAGTACTGTATTATACAAATCTGTAACGTCAGCATTTATGGCTTTTATTTTATGTCGTGCTTCTATTTTTTCCATGTAAATATAAATCTTATCATTACAATTTGTAACATTTTTTTAACCAAACAAAATTACCTAACATTTTCGCCTCTGTTTAATCTCACAACATAGAAAAATAGGTCGATTTCAGCCAGCGATAAAAACATAAGTTAACGTGATGTCGCGATGGAGTACATAGTGGAATAAACACTGGAGTGTAAAGTGAATACCTGGAAACACCAACACCTTCACAATGACCACTAGACATATCAAACTAGGACATAGTTAACGAATTTCTGTTATTTTCTGTTATCTGTCGTTATCCGCAGGAAGTAAACTAGATCGTGACCAATTGGTTTCTTTAACACACGAACACGAATAAAACAAATTATTGTGCGTAATTAAGAGCCTATCACTTACTTCTCTGTTTTGAATTGGCGACCTTCGAAAAAAAATAATAGTTTAACGATAAAATGTATGCTATAATCAAACATTATTTTAATGTAGACAAAAGTGAGTGCCATATTGGGGTGTCAGAATTGTTACATAAAATGCACTACAAATTTCCTATTATGTTTTTGTTATCAGCCAGGCACAGAAAATAGTTTCGTAAATTTTCTTTTATTATGTTAGTATTGCTGATTACTAGCTTATTTATTACAATTACCGTTAGGAAATTATTACTGTTTGATACAGTATTACAAATGAACATGTATAAAGAATTCCACGTTATGTGAACATTTTTATCCAACAAAACCTTTTGAAGATAAAATTATAGTGATAAATTTATGAATTAAAAATAGAGTGCAATGTCTTACTTTTGCTCCGATTTATACTTTATACATACACACACACACACACACACACACACATATATATATATATATACATACATATACATATACGGTGTTCCGGGAGTAGACGCCAATAAAGAGGCGGGTGCACTGAAAAAAATACCTGTTAGCCACTGCAAAATATTTTGTTAAAACGGACTGTACCAAATGGTTTTGTAGTGACCACAAAAAATTTTGCTGTCCCCAATGAAATTTTGCAGTGACTACAACAATTTTTTGTAAACACTACAAAAAAAAATTGGTAAGGTCCGTTTTAACAAAATATTTTGCAGTGACTATAAAGTATTTTTTTTTCAGTGTGATAGAGGGG
The DNA here is from genome assembly GCA_003012365.1 of Medauroidea extradentata. Taxonomy (NCBI): domain Eukaryota; kingdom Metazoa; phylum Arthropoda; class Insecta; order Phasmatodea; family Phasmatidae; genus Medauroidea; species Medauroidea extradentata. The sequence continues at coordinate 175,252 of PNEQ01057762.1, forward strand.
CCCAAGACCTACCAAATAAACCAAACTTGTATAGTCCGATTCACAACCGTCTGAATGTTATGAATTTTTAAAGAAAATTTTGCTATACTGTACCCTGAGTTAAGCATTTACTGTTGGCAGAAAAAGTAATGGTCCATATGGAACGAAATTTGTACACACCAAAAGTAATTCGTATCATCACATTAAAAAACACATTTCACGTCACTGCGAGTACAGCTGCGTGGGGAAAAAAAATCAGCTTCACAAAAGTTGTTTTTGGTTCTGAAAGATGCCTCTACTTTGCATGAGGTAAAAAAATATCAATGGGTCACATAAATGATCACCCGCCATTGGAAAAAGTGCTCCAATTAATTAATAAAAAAAACCAGTATTTTAAATGAACAAATGTCGATGCAGTAAATGTGAAAACATAACGTAATACACAAGATTCACACGATGTGAAATAAACTATAAGGTTGAAATTAGGCTGTCAGTAAATAATTAAGTGTAACTTTATTTAAATAAAAATATTACACAATGTTTGAAATTATTAAAACGAATTTTAAATGTAATGTGTTTAATTTGTGAGGACAAAATGAAATATTAATAAAAGTTGTTAATAGTTAGTTATTTCATTTTAAAAAGTTGACATTATCGAAATGGAAAGTTAAGATAAAGGTATTACATCACCAGACACTCTTATGTAGTTGTTGCATCATATTCACAGCAGCCGAGGTTATGTAGAGGCTAGTGCGCTCGTCTCCTATTATAGCGAACTGGGTGTGATTCCTGAATATCCTACATGCATATTTTCTGCATGTGGGAATTGTTAGTAATACATGAAGATGTCCTGGGAGAGGGGAGGGGGTTGTTTCGTCTAACACTGTTTTTCCGTTCCAGCACCACTTCATGCTCACATTATTCACCATAACAGGGGGTGAATGTAAGGGTCTTATGGCTATTTAGAAATGAGGTATTAAGAGCCGATGAGAATGACGTGAGGTGTAGTAGAGCACGTCAAACATGCCCGGGCCCAGATGCGAACCGGGGACCCCTCGCACCACAGACCGGTGCTTTACCGACTTCGCTACAGGGGCCGCAAGCTTCATCGGCTTACACGACATCGCTGTCAAGGCTGCGCTAATCGCTCCATTACATTCCTTTCCTTCGAATCAAGACCTTGCATCGTTTCTCGACTAGAAAAGACGTGTTGTTAGGGTGTCATATGATCTGCTGCGAGACATGTTGACACCCTAGATATACCGCATATTAACAAATAGTATGGATGCATCTGAGGCTATTCAAAAATTACACCCAGTTCGATATGATGGGAGGCAAGCGCACTAGCCTCTACATATCCGCGGCCGTTGTGAATATGAAGCAGCAATTACGTAAGGGTGTCCGGTGATGTAATTCGTTTATCTTAACTTTTCATTTCGATAATATCAATTTTGTTTAATGAAATAACTTACTACTTCCACTACTTTTATTAATATAATTTTATTTTATTCTTACAAATTAAACACATTACTTTCAAAATACATTGTAATAATTTCGAACACTGTGTAATATTTTTATTTCAATAAAGTTACATTTAATTATTTACTGACGTACTAATTTCAACCTTATAGCTGATTTTACATTGTGTGAATCTTCTGAATTACTTTACGTTTGCACATTTTCTGCATCGACGTTTGTTAATTTGAAACACTGGTTTTTACTAATTAATTGGCCATACTATGGCGGGGGATAATTTATGTGACCCGTTGATATTTTTTTTTTTTTTTTTACCTCGTGCAAACCAGAGGCACCTTTCAGAACCAAACACAGCTTTAGTGAAACTGATTTTTTTTAACCCACGAAACTGTTCTCTCAGTGACGTGAAATGTGTTTTTAAACGGGACGACACTAATCACCTTTGATGTGTACAAATTTCGTTCCACATGGACCATTACTTTTTCCACCGTCAGTAAATTATTAGCTCAGGGCAGAGTACAGCCAAATTTTCTTTAAAAATTCATAACTTATAGACGGTTGCCAATCGGATTATACAAGTTTGGTTTGTTTGGTAAGTCTTGGGCCCCTCTATCACCCGCCTCTTTATTGACATCCACACCCGGAACATACTGTGTGTGTGTGTGTGTATATATATATATATATATATATATATATATATATATATATATATATATATATATATATATATATATATATATATATTTATTTATTTATTTATTTATTTATTTATTTTATAGTATCGTTTCTTAAACCCTCGGGAATTGCGTGTAAGCAAGGCGGAGGACGTAAAAAATGTTTTAGATTAAAATGTTAATCCATTTAATTATTTTCTTATAGCTTTAAATCTCTTCAAACGTCACAATGCTTTGAAAAGAGAAACGCAAAGGAAAGTGGAAGGAACTGGGAATAAATCAGCCCAGGTCTGTATGAAGGTATGTACATTTACAGGACTATCGTGAAGTGACGACGACTGCTATACACAAAACCAATATTTAAAATTATTCAGTTGGTTTAATGTAATTTGCGTATTTTACTAGGTATGCAAAGCTACTTTAAAATCTACCTTTATTCTAAAAATTAAATTACTTGTTCAGTGTCTTTTTCCGCATCATGTCGGCTGTTGTAACGGTGTCTGAAGAAGTTAAATCCCTTGTTATATAAAGAGCTTCATATTTTCGCTCTCTTTCGTCACGATGTTTATCTAATCCTCGACCGGAGGTCTGTCTTCAGAAAACAGCCATTAATTGTTTCTTGGATGAAGAATGATACTTTTACCAAGACACTAAGCGGTTCTCTTGCAAAGACGGACTTCGTTCGGCCTTGGAGTTTTAGCATCACGAAGAGTTACAGCTGACATCCCGCTGAAACCGAAATGTATGAGATGTTTGTGTTTTCAGAGATTTATTTCTCTTCGTCGAGGAGTTCTTTTAGAGAGTTGTAAATTTCTGGTCGTTTATTACTTTCCCTCTGGAACGAGAGTATCTATCTTTTTCAGAAACGAGAACAGTATTTTAAGAGTTTGTGGGAATCATGTAAATGACGTCCACACGATGCGAGAAAACGTGAGAGATAACACATAGTACAATTTTCTGGGCTTGAAGTTCCAACTCTTGTCGGCAGAACCTGAATAAATTTTTTTTTTATTTATCCTGTAAGAAGGCAAACGAATGAACCTTGGAACACAAAAATCAATTTACGAGTACAAAAATTAACCAAAATATGTTTATTGATTATTTTAATAAGCCAAGGAGATTGTTCTAACTAAAAAGTCATGTGAATCCTCACTCGTAACACTACTGCTAGGCTATTTATAAAGAAACTAGCTGTGCGCCCGCAGCTTTGCTCGCGTGTGTTACTCATAGCAGATAATGCTGCTTATTTGCTTTAATTGAAAAAAAGCTCTTTGTACACCATATAGGTAGTTCAGTCATCAAGTGTAAGAATGACAAAGCTGCTAGTCGAGTTAACTCTGCAGCAGGATAAGTAGCTATAGCTGTCCACGCGAAAAGCAGTCTTAATTAAGTTTGTCCCTGCCACTAACAGCAGCTTCGACTGGGCCTAATTTATAGTCACAGCAAAGTTGACGTTGTGGGGAAATTACATACTTCTAGAAGTAAGATGGTAATAGAATGAAATACGCAGTTTATGTGGTATGAAGACTGATTTCCCCCAAGCACAACCATTGGTGACGGTGCCCTCAATAACATAGCCTACTTGTTTTTCAAAACCTTCACTTGAAGATAAGTGCCATTAGGCAGTTACGGCGAGGTAATGTTTTTCAGAATTACCAAATTATTTGGTGCCCCAACTTTGAGGTTAGTGATGTGGTATATGTGGGATGACGTTGCCGAGGAACTTAAGTGGATAGTGGACTGCATAATACATTTTTACCACTTTTGAATGACTTTATCAAAATTGCACTAATTTACCCTGTCTTGCAGTTTTTGAGTGTCAGAACGACAAGCAGCTGTGCCACATAACGTCGAAATTATTCATAATTTCCTAGGTTCATAGAGGTTGTACAACCCGTCACGATAGAACTGTAGAACGAAACTCCTGTATAATTTATTTCTTGCTGATCGTGCTTGCTTTTCGGATCATCTGCCTTGAAAGTTACAAATTAAGTTTTCTTCTTAAAAACTAAGTTATCTTATAAAATAAAAAACATGCATTACTTTTATTAGGTACATACGTAAGCATCATTCTGGCGCGAACACCACCTCAGTATCTCAACTGGCTAGATAAGTATCATCGGCTGACAGAAAACAAATTTTATGCCTTTTAGCCACTTTAGGCATCGGATTTCCAAAATATTAAATACACATCATAAATATTTGTTTAAGTATCCAAGTGAAGTGAAAATCACGACGGTTGTTCGTTCAGTCGAAGCAAAATCGATCATGCATTAAAAATCAGTACTGAGAGTTCGAATATTTAAAAAAAAAATCATAAACATATTTGCGGCCACTTACCTAATCACCATTCTGAAGCAAAACTAAACTGAATATCTCGATGGGTTCGATTATATCTAAGATTTATCTAAAACGCTTCCTAGGTCTTTTCACAGCCAAAGAGACTGAAATTCGAAAAACCCTTGAACACATTGTGGACTACTTTACTGATGTCTCTTGGACGTGAAAAAACACGATATTAGCTCACTGAGTTCAATATATATCGACGAATATTTGAAAACACATTTCATCACTTTTCACCCCTTTACACCTCCTTAGGTGGGAATTTCGAAAATTTAATTTTCAGGTATTTGAGTAATGGTCAATCGTAAACAAAAACACATTGCTGTACAAAAAATCAATGTGGTCGATATATCGATTATGAATCGATAACCTTTTACCTTTTCTTTACCTCTTTGGGGCCGAATACGGTAAATATATTAAAAGGTATTTAGATATTTAAATAAGCATCAATATAAAGCAAATAGCACTTCGATATCTCGATAGATATAAAGGAATAATCGAAAACACATTTCACGTATTTTCACCCCCTTAATTATCAAATTTCGAAACGTCTTGGTGTCCTGTCGTCATTTTTATACGTTACCAATGGACGACTTTAAAAGAGGCGGAGCATCAGTCAGGTGTGGGATACAACTTCTATCTCCATGGATACCCCAGCTGAACATAACCTTCAATTTAGCTGTTTGGCTTCACATGTCCCGGATGAGATGTACGTCAAGAAAACAGATTATTTGTTTGGAATTTGCCGCTTTTTCAGGTAAACATTAATCTTATGTATTTGCGTATCTTAACGATGAAATTGAAACTAATATTTTTTACCCTTGCGTGCAAATCTATGAATGCACAACATTTTTGCTTTCTGCAATTACCAACTAACAATTCAGCATGTTTGTAAACAAGCTTTGTTTCCCACAGTATTTCCCCTGCGGTGTGACGCCAGGGGGCGTGTACTTCAAGTCGTCCATTGAAGCCAAAATTGCGACGATAGCCAACTGTGTTCCAGTGATATAGATGATTCGTAAAAAACATATTTCCCCGATTTTTACTGCTTGGGGTTCGAATTTCGAAAAATTCTAAAACCGCGTTTTAGATATTTACGTAAGCAACGTTTTAAAGTGAACAACCTACTCTCTATCCGAAGGATTCTATAGATATCTATAATTAATTGAAAACACATTTAAGGTCTTTTAACACCCTTAAATGATTAAATTAAAAGAATTATGAAATTGGCTAATATAAATTTTTTGTGTGTGTTCCATTAAAGTAAAAACTACAATGATAGGCTGTCTGGTTCCAATTCTATCGACGATTCTTCGAAAATACATTTCACCCCTTTTAACCCCTTTAGAGGTCTTATTTTATAAAAATCCCTTCTTAGTGCTCGCCTAAGACCTGAGGGGAAATCACACAAAAAATTTCAGGATTCTAGGTCCAGTGGTTTGGGCTGCAGTTTGATATGCCAGTCAGTCAGTCAGTCAGTCAGTGTTCTCTTTTATATATAGAGATTGTTGCAAAGAGAAATATCCATAGTAATTAATAAACAAAAACAAAAAATTTTCTGACTAGACCATTAACTTCGAATTTTGGAAATTTCAGCATCACAGTTGTATTCTTGCGCCCTCTCTTGTGTTACTTTCGAGACTGTGCAGCAAATCTTTGCTATTTCTTGTTAAATATATTTAATTTCTGCTTGCTTTCGTTTGCGTTGAAACCATCTACCTTTAAAAAGAATTATTCGAGAGCCTTTTTACCCAACGTTTTTATTTGAATTAGATATTCCTTATAGTGACAATGGTTATATCTTTGTAAAATAATTCCATTACTATGTAATCTTTCACTGTTGAGCTATTAAGTTGCATTAATATACTGAAAGTTTGTAATCACGTACTGTGTACAATGACAATCAAGATACGTGCTTAAAATTAGAACTCTTAGACCCTAAAAACACGTGGTAGACGTAGTATCAATAATTTATGGCTAAAGTAAGCCATATTCATGCTTAGTGAGCATACCTCACCATTTATGTTCTGCCACTTGCGAACATTCTTTTACTGTGTAGGGTCTAAGGTACTCAAAGAGAAGAGCTAGATATTAAACATTATTTATCGATTTTCTGCAATAACTTCTGTTTGAAAATATTTTTGGTAACTGTGGCAATGCATAGTGTTATCTGTATATACTGTACTTGTAATTATTCTTGTAAGTTAACCTATAATTTTCTTCCAGATATTCTGCATGACAAACTAATGAAAGATACTATTATTATTAATGTCAAGCAGTTTAACGAAAATATATCCTGTGTCATGTCAAAGAGAAAATTTTGATAAAACAACTGATATACATGTTATGGCCAGAAAACTTAAAGACAAGAAAATTATATAAAACTCCCCCTTAAATAGGCAAATCTATTATATCCGTTACTGTCAGTATGTTGCTTTTTTTTAAATTTTATCACTTAATAATGTAAGGAACTGTGAAAAAAATATTTCGGTAGCTAAACTAATTTAAACAGTTAAATAACATATGGCAAGGATACCCTACGGCTCTGGGCGTCACGAAAATTAACTAGATACCTGGTCCTGCGACACGGGGAGATGGCATGAGCGAGATTAGTCCGAGTCAACCCATCTACCAAGGGCAACGTCCATCACGCTTCACACATGCTGAAAATCTGTGTCTGACCCCACATGGTTTCGAGCCCTAATCGGTTTGGTAGGAATGCTCTAGCTACGACACCAACCTCGATCATGTATTTAAGTTGTTTCCATTTTGCAATATAAAGCTCAAAATTGCGCTATATTATCACGGTTATCTACATCTTATAATCAATATTAAAGGTTAAATGAGGCTGATGATGATTCGTTAAGGGGTAAGGATATTTTTATATTTAAAATTGTGTGATAAAATTAAAGCAAATGTAGCGAAATTTGTAAAAGCCGTTGTAATTGTGTGGTTCCAGAGATATAAACGATGAACACTGAAATACAAATATAAATACAATAAACCCACATTATATGCCATTGTGACTAGTATTTTTGTTCTAATTTGTACCATAAACTATAAAAATTTAAATATCAAATTTTGTGTTTATGCATTACATAACAATTACTTTTCCATTTGTTTTTCCTAATTTTATCACATTTTCTTAGATATACGTCACAAAACCACAAAAATACTCACTTAGAATACTTTTACAAGCTTTTATTTAACTTGCGATGTTTTTATTGATGTAAGTTGTGTGTTTCGAAATATACAAACTATTTTCAATCACCTGCTGGTATCCGATTGAGCTGGAATTTTGCATACGTCTTGTGTAAGTTCAGTAACAATGCAATATTATGGTATATTAATACAGATATATTATTATATTATTAAAAGTACGTGAACCAAAAAGCAAAAATTTCTTACGTTTACAAGCTTATTTATTTTATGTGGTGTATATTCTGAGTAGCTGAATGGCAGGGAGTGGCAAGCATGCAGTGTCGCTAACGTACCAACTTTGGGGCACCGGGTGCACACCCATTTAATTAAATGTCTTGCCTTTCTATTCTGGAATCTATGAAGTATTCCGACAAACCAATAAATAAGTCCCAAAGATTTAAAACTAAAAATTAAAAAATGTAATCATAAGTTAAAAAAAAATAATAAGCTTTTAAAAATGTGAATTGAAAAATAAAAATAAATGTAACTTAAATTTGTTATATACTTATATAGTAGATGTAGTGTAGGTGTGAATGACCTCTTTTTTGAAAACTAATGATCATAATAGATGCGTACGCATATGTGTAAGATCTAGGGATATATACATACACAAATATCTTTTCAGGAAAATTTATATATTTCTGTTATATTTTTAAAGTATCTATATTTATATACGTCCCTAGAACTTACCTATCTTCGTACGCCTATACTACGACGAGTTACAAGGAGAGGGGTTATTCGGAGCCTAGAATATACCTACTATATACGTATATAATAAATGTAACTTAAATCTAATATTTACTTTTGAGTTCACTTTTTTCTATTTTTTATTTTATTTTCATTATTTATTTATTTTTTCACTTTTATATTAATTACACTTGAGAGCAGCTGAAAGCTATGCGGTAAAACGCGTTTTAGAGTAACTGGAAATTCGTTAATTTGTGACACTAGGCACTAGTGCGGATTGTCACGGTCAAACTAATGCGCACGTTAAAAACAGTTTCGAACCTAAAAACAGTCTTTTTAACACTCCCGCAGAACATTATTTGCTAACCTGGTCACAAAACTCAAATATAGTACATTACTACACTTCGCTACAGATTTTCACCAATAAAATTAAATGGTTGCCACTAAAAGTCGTGTAGTAAAATCAGATCTATGGGAACATTGCACGGTAGATTTCTTCGTGGATAGTGGAGATACATATGAAGTGCACGTCAGTGATGCCCTTAGCATTCGCTAGCTTTTGTATTGTACAACTTCAGACGACTATAAAATAAGTAGATAAGTCATTTTCACTTATTGTTTACTTGACCCATTCTTTGACTTTAATTGTCGTGCAATTATAATTAATTACATTTTATAACTTTTTAGATTATTAGAAAATTTCGCAAAAATTTTGAAAAGCAAAAAAAAAAAAAAAAAAAAAATACAGTATAAAACTTTTCTTAAAATTATATTTCATTAAAATGAAGATGCTTAAAAAAATTAATTCCTTAACACCAAAAATAACAATTTTTTTATAACAGTTGTCTATAAACTACGCTACGAGGAAATGAAAAAATCTTCTTCTTTGATGGGTAAAATTAATCGTGTTTCAGTTTATACATGTGATTGTACATCGTTCCTAAACGTTTTGGAAAGTAAGGTATCTACAATAGGCCTAAATAAGCTAAAATTACTTTAGTATTAAGTTTGAAGAAAACAATCTCAATTAAGTATTATACATTTATCCTGTTTAGACCATTCAAATTAATATACAGGTGGTTGCAAAATTGCATGTCAATATTATAGGGAAACAATACTCACGCGTAGAGGAACAAAAAGTGTTATTAAACATAGGTTCAAAAACGCACAGTTTCTGCGCTACAATTGGCATACATGGCGTATGGTTGATAGCGCGCGGGTAGGATCATGTTGCTGTGGGGCATCATTACAGCAGTACATAACATGTTACTATACCACACACTACGCCACTAACACACAGACGGTAGGAACAACTGTGACACAGCAACAGGATCCTACCCGCGCGCTATCAACCATACGTCAAGTATTGCCAACTGTAGCGCAGAAACGGTGCGTTTTTGGACCTATGTTCACTAACACCTTTTGTTCCTCTACACGTGAGGATTGTTTCTCTAGAATATTGACATGGAATTTTGCAACATCCTTTATTATAGTGTTAGTTATTTTCAACGCACTAAAACAATACGGCGTAAAATTAATCTTTAAATTTGCATGGGTAATATAAAAACAGAAATTACCTTGATATACTTGTACTCTTCCAGTGTTACATATGAAGTATAGTACCTATGTGAGTTGTACTAACGGTAATTTGAACTTTTTTTAAACATCACATAAACACATTTAAACAATTAGAAACGTAAATTTACGCTACTTAATGAGTTTCAAAACCATTTGGAAGAACTTTAACGAAATATAGTGCACAAGCGTTTACCTAGTGTATGTATAAGTGTTGTTTTAATGTATTTGTTCTCTTGGGAAATATTACTTTTTATATTGTGATTTACTTAAATGCACATCTTGCCACATACTTCAAAGGCGTTCTAATGTGTGTATTTTTTAACGAAAGTATTCCAAGTGTGCCCATTTTGCCAATGTACGAAATGGATAAATACTTTGAATAAGGACGGGATATCATTGTTAACACAGCATGAACATTAAATACATTGTTTCCAAGCCCTCCAACATAGCTGAAAACGGCCTTTTCAGGCTACCGTACTTAAAAAATGTAATAACCGTACATATACACGTGAAACGCAGAACAAACGTGCACTGACCTTTCCAACAGACTTGCACTAATAAAATTATATGACCACCGCTTGAAGGTGAGATGAGATTTTACGGCCCTTTAACAACGAGGTCTTAAGAGCCAATGAGACTACCGCTTAAAGTGCCGAGGTAAAAATGGATTGGCAGGAATCTTGCACGCTACTACAGCCCTTGGCATGTGGCGATGCGGTATTTGAATCCCGTTACAAGGTCGAGCTTACTTCTCCGTCACTTCTGAGCCTTAAGGGCGGTTTTAGACACAAAATGTGACTAAATTTGGCTCTTATGAAATTTTTTTATCTTTCATAGTTTTCGCGTAATGGCTTGTTAACGTCATATTTTGCATGTTTCCGTTTTAACGACCACACTAAAACCAACTGATATACCAAACTAAAAAAAATCACAGTGGATACAGACATTGCAGGCTACAATGGCATACTCATAAAATTAATAATTAAAAATTATTTGAATTTTAAATAAATGCTGAAACTAAAAATTTAAAAAGTTCAATAATTTTTTTTTTAATGCAAATAATTTTTATTCTTTAATTTTATGAGCATGTCATTGTAGCCTGCAATGTCTTTATCGACTGTGATTTTTTTGAGTTTGGTATATCAGCTGGTTTTAGTGTAGTCGTTAAAACGGAAACATGCAAAATATGACTTTAACAAGCCATTACACGAAAACTGTGAGAGATAAAAAAAATTCATAAGAGCCAAATTTAGTCACATGTTGTGTCTTAAACAAGGAAAAAAATATCTGGTACAAATACAAAATAAAATAATGAGTATGAAAATTGCGGTAGATCGCGCCCTTAAGGCGTGTCATTTATCTCAAACAACTGCAAATAACTCGAATATTTTTAACCAAATGCTTTGAAAAATCTCAGACTGTGTACAGTCATACGATACACAATTTTGCCAGACCGTTTTTTAAATGTACTGTTTGCTAGCAAAAAATAATTTGCTTCATTTAGGCTTATTTTGTCAACAAAATATGTGATATTTCAGGGATAAATTCTAAAAATCCGTTTGCTGTATTGCAACAAAAAAGTTAAGATACAAACGATGATGCATAAGTGTCAAAACTGTAAGAATTATTTTTATATATGTATTAATTTGCGTTTAAAAAATATCAACGAAACGACTGCAAAACTAAAGAGCGAGGCCTTAAGTGAGTTCATGTGACAAAAATTCGTAATTTTATATTCACACGACCTAGTGTTATTTTTATAGACGCTACCTGTGGCTACATTTTCCACTTGTAAAATTTTTGTAACTCATATAGTTTTCATACAGTGGCATGCCAAAATAAAAATCTGCAAATTACGGGAACATAGGAACAACAAAAACCAAGTGACTTACTTGAACGAAATAATTTACACTGAAATAAGATATTATGAACTATATGCTAACATACTTAAAAAATACACAATGATATTCCTTTGTACTTTAAAAAAATCTGAAAATTATGACAATTCACTTTATTTATGGCTATTTAAAAATAAATGAAATGACTCTATTGTGTGATTTTAAATATTTTAGCATATTGCCTATGTTTCTTGTAATTTGCGAGTCCTGATTTTGTCATGTCACTATGGAAAAACTATGAGAGATAAAAAAATGTTACAAGAGAAAAATGTAGTCACAAGTAACATTTATAAAACTAACACTATGTCGTGCAAATACAAAATTATACATTCTTGCCATGTGAACACCCTTAACACATAAAAACAGCTCAAGATAGGTGACGCCATTTGTACGTTGTGGAAGATGCTGTCCAAACGATATACAGAGCTTCATTCGTACATCTGTCATTCAAGAACCGGTAATATTATCATATTTATTTAGTTTACCTATGTGGTATATTCAAGAATGGATAGTGTCAGTATAGCAGATTCCATCATGTAACTGCGTTCCTAACTTTAATTTTGTGACGGTGAAAGAAAAGGCGAACGTAACATTTCCACAATAATTTTTGCGCAAGAAAGTACTGTTCTACAACGTTTACAGCAGCTGACGTGCACACAGCGATCCTTTATCTTTATTATGTCAAAAGTGATAGGACTACATCTGAAAGTCTGAAGATGAGAGTTGACATCGGAAAGACTTCACGCCAGTTTAGTATCTTTGTGCGTAGAGGCTATGAATCGTCCTAAGTGCGTGCCTGGTTTGCCCTTACCGTTCTTGCACCTATAGGTCTTAGGCACACGCACACCACAATATTTGTATGCATACTTCACCCTAAGTTGAATTATGTAGTGGTTGTACATAACAACAGCAAGTTAACATAAACATACAATGTGCACATGAAATAATCATGACGTTCATGAGCTTATGGACAATTGAGAAGGTTTAACGAATTAAAATTGAATGTATAGCCATACATACTAAATGTGAAAAATAGGGGGAAAAATTAACTGTAATGTAACACAACAAATGAAGACATATTTAAACATCGCTGCATCTTTTCAGTGTAACATGGGCCTGTCTAATAAGCAATTTTTTTATTTTATATATTCAAGAATACAATTTCAGCTGAAAATATACTGATTCCGCATTTATTACAATCGATGTCTTGTTAGAGTCAATGAGTGAGGGATTTTGATCAGTGCTTGACATCGAGGTCTTTTAGCGCTGGTGAGTGGTGACATGAGGTTAGTGTGGAGCAGCGTCGGAATGAAAGAGCGGGGTAGACGGGAAATCCCTGGAAAACCCGCATCGTCCGGCACGATTCCTACTTGCGCAAATCCGAGGACCGATCCCACCGGGAATCGAACCCGGATTGTCTTGGTGGGAGGCGAATGGTCTGACAATTCGGCCACCGCGGTCCCTTCTTGTTAGACAAATGTGGAAAAACAAGGTAATTGTCAACTGACGATAGTCAGAGAAAAATCATCAAGTAGTTTTGTCGTCGCATAGAAATAAGTGATTTAGTTTTCAATTAAATTAGATGATATATCATATATCAATTATTTACAACACAAATTTTTGACAGTACTGACGAGGCAGGGCAGAACTTAAAAGCTTTTCATAATAATAATAATATTTATGCTTTGAAAATGGGATTTTGTACCCAAACTATGGGTAGGCCAAATAACCTCATACTGTATTAGCCTGTGCAAACGCCGCAGTACCAAAATAATTACCGCTCGTGAAAATAGGCGAACAACGTGACTAAAAAACATTAGTTCTATCGTAGTTTGTAAAATAAATCAAAACTGTTCTAAGATGAATATTGCATTGTTAGCGGACTTATTCGAAATACAATTCGTTCCCTCAGATGTTTAAATAAGACAACTAAGAGCACTACAAAACCTATACATTTTGTTTATGATGCTCTTACTCACATTTTTGATACGATGTTGGTGAATTGTCGCATAAAGGCGATTTATTGCCACTAAATGCTACCATGATTCTTCAACCAATGGATCAGACCATACTACTAAATATGAAACTACTTGTTCTAAGATGCTAGTACTGGATATAATAAAGGACTCTTCTGAGCTCGTAATTGCTCCAGTAAACATTTATTGCAAACATAACGGATAAAACTGGGACCAAGTACAGAGTTTGAAGGTACTCATCTGCCCGTTCAGACAGTAAACAAGGATATACTTAACTCGTCCAACGAATACCGAGGAGTAAATATGCGCATCCAACAATGTACTGTAATTAAAGCAGTGGTACCAAGAGTACAGCGATAAATAACTGCAGTTTCTGCGTCTTCTTTTATACAGTAAGTATGTTTTAAGAACTGTAGTAAATTGCGGAAAGCCGATAATATTAATTGTCAGCCTTCCATATCAAGATTATCATTACGTAAATTTAAATTTGAAGTAAAAATTACTATTTCCTTTTTTTTTTTGTGGTCTTAAAAATTAATTCTACAGTACATACGGTACATACACATGATAATGATTTTATTTGTATTTGAAATTTCGGGTTTTGAAGTTTCAATTTCCCTATTCTACTGAACACTAAACACGTAAAGAAGGTAAATTACAGGCAACCGTGTTTATGTAACGTATATAAATGGCGAAAAATAATACACCGATCCAACAAAACACCAAACGCGTTCAATATATCTTGGTTCAGCTATATAAAATCAATATTTAAGATTCCTTTTATATATATATCGAACCAAATTTGCACGACAAAAGACTTTGTTCATTTCACTTTCTGACATAAGTTAGATTTGTAGAGTAGTATGTGCTGTTTTTGTATAAATTTTTATAGTAACTACTAATATTAATTAACATAAATTAAGTAATCCCACTCAATACTTTAACCCGAAGTGTCGCAATTAAAGGTGCGTGATTTTGTAAGAAATGTAAAAATTGTAATACTTAATTTATGTATCACAAATAATCTGATTACCTGTCGAGATATTATTCTCTGTTTGCAATGGTGATTTTTGATTATTATTTAGTGAACAACCGTACGCAAAAAACAAAGCTACGAATAGCTACAGATTTATCAACTTATTCAGGATATTTTGGTTAATATGACTGTGCTGCATTTATAAAAATAATGTATCCTGCACTCGTGGTTTTTAAGTAAAATCAAATGTTTTGAAAATTAGTAATTTCTTGAATTTAAGCTATAGTTTTAAGTTGTTGCATAAATATTTAATTCGAAACAGCACGTTTTTGGATTGAATAACTGCATGTTCCCTTAAGCAAAGAACTCTACCTCCAACACCTGAAGAAGAAGAGAAATAATTTAAAATCATCTAACTGTGTACACACAGCTTGATGCCATCAATTTCAGTGTATTTTAGAGGGATATATATATATATATATATATATATATATATATATATATATATATATATAGAGAGAGAGAGAGAGAGAGCTATTTTAACAGTTTCTTAAGTAGGAGCAGTGATTCATCATTTTCACTAAGATAAAATCATTCATCTACTAATTACAGATTAATTAGTTGAATTCACAGAGTAATTTTGCTCGGCGTAATGAAAGAAACATGCTGTTCAGAATAAATCAGGCTGTAACCAGTGATATTCAATCAATCATAAAGATCCTGTGTTAAATGACATAAAAAGAAGCAAATTTCACCATCTAAATGCCACACTTCACTAGTTTTAGAATATTTCCTGATTTAACCTAATCAGAAATGTATTGTTCATGCCTGACAACACGTTTAATGATGACTAAACAAACGTTATAATACGATTTGTTGAACAATATGAAGAAAATCGAACGGCCAGGAATGTGTGTTAAATATGAGCATCAAAATTCATAATTTTACAGTTGTATTTTCTCTATTTTCAAATAAGTTTTCAAAGGAAATATTTTTTCTATGTAACGAGTTTGAAGAACGGTTACACCTATTCTTAATCCGTCTGAGGAGAGATAAAGATGAGTTACTGACCGTTTACTGTTAGTCCAAACTAAATAAATTCCCTCACAGTTTACAAATTCGTGATAATATCATTACGTAAGATTTCGATATACTACCGAAGGTAAATGTGCTTAAAAAACAAAATAATAAAATTTAAGCAGCGAAACATTTACATTAAGACTTTCGAGTAGGGAACAAAAATATATTCTAGTATCATGTATGGTAAATATTAAATTATTATATTTAAAACAAGTTTATGTTGCTGAGCGCATGGGCGTAGTTAGGAATAGCAATCTGGGGATGATTCCAAGTGTCTTCCTATGCAGCAGTATAAATAATTATTTGTGTTTGACGTTTCTAAATGCTGAAATAAAGACAATTTTCATTATTATTAATATTACTGTTATTAATGTTTTGTTAGTAAAAGTTAATGTAGAATGCCACGCAAACTTATTGCATGATGGGAAAAAAAAAAAAAAAAGAGATATTGCTCGAAAAGTGTAAAGGGTAATTTGAACCATCAACCTTGTTTGTGTCTCTCTTCTTTCCAAACCCATCAATATTTGTATGTTACGCCCATATCTAAAAGATATGAAGTCTGAATGACACAAATCTCTTAATGCCTGATGGTTCAACTTCCAGTTAATATATTCCGTCACACGTTTTTCCATACCTTTCCTGCATGATGCCATATGCAATACAATCGCATTTCTTGTTTTTTTATCTGTGGTTTGAACACAAGCATGTGACACTGCAGTAAATTACAGTTTGTTTTGGCACTTCTGTTCGTAGATAACGTGTTGAAAAATTATGTTTTCCAAGTTATTTGGTACTGTATATTTCAATTTTCTCTGCCAAAACTTTAAAAAAATTGTTTATTAATTTTTTTTTTGTAAATTTAGTACAATCCTTACTTTTAACTCCACGTTTATCATCTTTGATCTAAATTTCTTCAAATGTACAACAGGTTTGCATTTATTTTGTGTCTGGTGAACGGAAAATGTACAACTAAAAATTACTCCCGAAAATATCCTCACACAAATAAAATCGTTTTCAAAGAAAAACACTAGCTGTATTGTTCAACAGAAAGGAAAATATTCGTCATATGAAGTGACAAATATCAGCCTAGTTTATTATATATTAAATATTGCAGTTGTGGTTTCGGAACGTGACGAGCCACGAGCTAAGTAGATCACACATAATTTTTATAGTTGAACCATCAAGAGCCTGTGTATAATGTAAAAATTATGTATTCACTTACTGAATAAATTATCAGATTAACTTTTTTTACAGAGTTATATATCAAATAAAGCAACTTGTACGGCCAGGACCGAACATTAACTCATATAGATAACTAAATATTTGAGGAATAAGAACACATGATTTAACACGAAATTATTTCCTTGCGTACAACTAGGTACCTACAGAAAGTTTTTACTACTAAAATATATGTTTTGACGTGTTCATAACTTTAACGTTTCTCAGCACTTAGTCGAGTAAATTTACGAGCTGGCATCTATAACGTAGTTACCCAAAATACATTATATCACAGTAGCAAATGTTTCAGGACAAGCGAGTGCTAATTTTCGTAGGCGAATCTGGAAATAGATAGCATTAAAATGTCTTTAGAAGGTTCTGTCTCTTAAACAGCGAAAGTAAAACGAAGCAAATATAATGAGAACGATATGTTCGTTACTTGGTTATAGAGTAATAAACTTGTAGAGTTGAACCTACTTCAAATAACATAATTAGTTTTGTGCATTATGAGGTCAAATAGTTAAGGTTATGAACAAATTACGAGCTTATATTTTGGCGGTTATTGAAGGGTCACTAATCTTATTTAATTTTGTAAGTTTTGAATGGCTAAGGCAATTATTTTGTTTTCCACGTTTAGTTTATTGACTTTAGCTTATATCCTAGACGCATAATCACTTATTATTTACTTGACTTGTAAATGAGGGTATTTAGGCTTATAAGCTATGACGTTTGTGCAGACCAGTGACTGCCACATAATGAATATGGAGAAGTTCATTCATCATAGCTGTAATATTTGCGATTCTGTACTATGTAAATGTTGCAAAGAAGCAGTGGAATAATTTTGGTACTTTTTTAAAAATATTTTTGTTTCTCATTAAAAAAACTGAAGTAATAACAGTGAGGTCTTTGATAGAATGCTGCGATGGGACTTTCTGTAAACGTATGTGTTTTGTAGTAATTTCTAAAGTATTTTTTATCGTTACTTGATACTCATATCAAAATTTCGCTCCACTGTTTTGACACTAATATGTCGTAATATGTAGGTGAACTTTTTGCAGCAATATACTGAACGGTTTTTTAGATTTCGTCACCCAAAATACCACGTTTATTTGTCGTGAAAATAAGCCAAAGCGAAGGAAATATTTTTTTTTGCTGACGAATAGTACATTATTTTTCAAGCATTCATAGTATTGTGCATCGTGCGACTGCACATTGTCTCAAATTTTATCAAATCTTTTCGTTAAAAAATATTTGAGTTATCGGCACCAGTCTAAAAAAACTAAGGAACAAGCCCTTAACAATGGACAACGTCATCACTGTAGAAGAACTACGTGTCATTGGCAATAAGTTTTTATACCAAGATCGTCTGGAGACACTTGACGAATTTAATAGACATATTGACTTGCACAACAGTTTTATCACCTATGAGCAGAATCTCAGATAAAGGCTTAAAATAGGCAATCCAAATGGAAAGGAGGACAGATTTTATAACAAACAAATGCAAGAGGCATAGTTAAGTCAACAACGGCACAAACAGTAAAAGTAAGACGAAGAGAGAAACAGAGTCATACTGAGTTATATATTAATTTTGTAAGTAAGAGTGCAGTGTGTGTGAATAGAGGTAGTGCTGGCATTTAGGCCATTAAACCTGACTGCTTTATTTCTCTAAATTAAAAAAAAATCAATGCCACTAATTTATGATATTTTAACATTCATATTTTGTAAAACGTTACTCCTAGCAGTTACGTTATGAAATAATATACTTGTTCATAATACTACAATGTTATAAAAGAGTCCTACTGTGTAGTTGGAGCCAACGATATCTTTGGAACTAAATCAGTCAAGAAGAAAGTCAACGGGTAGTCGGTTAGGTGCCGGTCTACGGTGCTAGAGGTCCTGGGAGGGCGTGGATGTTGTGTTCTCTCTTCATCTCACTTCACCGTCATCGGTTAAGACCTCGTTGTTGAACGGACGTAAAACCATCCCAACTCAAGGTGGCCAACGTTTCATTCCAGTGACTAGACCTGTTCCTACAAAGCCGTGGATAAATCGCAACACACGGCTAAAGCAGATAAATGAAAACTCTTAAAGTTATACGAATCCTTTCGCGCGCCTACTGATGCTTCCTACTCAGGGCCGTATCTGCAACGTCCCCAAAGAATTGTATCCCATGCCAACATTACCTCTGCTCTGTGGCATATAATCGTACTGCATGTAAATTGGAATTTTCTCTTACTTGCTGCGCCTGATAAACTATTATGGATTTTATTTTGCACTGCTGATAAAATACGTGCTGGGAGTTGATTTATAGTATATATTTCCGAGATAACAGTCTCGTATTGTGGTTACTACTACACCCAAATTTAGCGACATTTCTGATTTATTCTCTTTTGTTTGTTTGCACTGGATAATATGAATGCTGATTAAATGTTACGAAAGAGCTTCGTTTCATTCAACCTGCTAGCTAGCTACACCAGTATTCTGGTGTAGCTACACTGCTAAAAAAGTCATGTTTTTCCTACTGTATGTGACGTCGGATTATGTGATGGGAGTTTTATTAATCTGGTATATCTACGCAACTTTAATATTATGCAACAATGAAAATGCCATCTCTAAAACAGGTATAGCAGGCATAGCATAGTAAAAAGCGTATGCAGTTTAAGGGCTTGTTCCCGAGTTTTTTTTTTCAGACTGGTGCCAATAACTCAAATATTTTTTTTACCAAAAGTTTTGAAAAAAAAAATTGAGTCAATGTGCAATCACACGATGCACAATACTGCGGACGCGTTTTTTAAAATAATGTACCATTCGCCAGCCAATTAAAAACAATTTCCTTAATTTTTGCTTACTTTCACGACGAAAAACGTGGTACTTTGGGTAATGAAATCTAAAAATCCGTTCAGTATAATTCTACAAAAAAATTCAGCTACAAATTATAACATATAAGTGTCAAAACTGTGCAGCAAAATTTTGATTATAGTATTAGATAGAAATAAAAAAAAAATATTTTCGAAATCACTGCAAAACTCCGTAACATGGACTTAAGTAAAAATCGTGTTTAAAATTTTTAGAGCAGTACTCTTATAACGATGACATGAAGTTTTTTCGTATTATTTTAAGAAACTGTTTGAAATAAAATAGTTACTCATAAATCGTGAAATTATACAGCTGTACCAGTAAAAGAAGCGTTTGAAATTAATGCATATGATATTTAAAATAAATATTTATTTCTGTATTGTAAAATTACTGTCATTGATTACATGGGATGCTTTAGTGCCGTAATTTTACTTCGAAAAAAATATGTTCGTGAATATTCAGATCAATGTCATGCAAGACCAAGAGTGTACATATTTGTTTGTGTGTGATAAGTGTTAGCTATTGTATCTTCGCAATATTCGAAATTGAATATAATTGACAGAAATTAAAAATATTCACTTTTGGTCCTGAAACAAAGAAGTACATTATAATAGTATATGAACAGTTTTGGAAATTCTCCTGAATCGAGAAGATACATGAAAAAATTATTTCAATTCAATTTGGCTAGTGTACGTATACTAACAATTGGCAGTATTCTTCTATAGCCACATTACAATAAACCAGCTTCATAACTTCTGGTTGGATGAAACGAATCTAATACCTTCTTAAGCAGTGGTAACTGTTACTAACCATTGTCGTCATAGGTAAGTTTCTATTGGCTTAAGTAGTTTACTTGTTACAATGCATAGACTGAGAATTGTACCTAACAATGCGAACAGAAGCGACCCGTTGCTGTCCCTGCTACCTAGAAACGAAATCGTTTACTGCATAGTAACCATGTCCTCATGCACTCTTAGGTGATCCACGATTTGAAATTTTTAAACACTAATTTAACGTTTAAAGCTATCGAGATATATTTTGTGTCAGCGAGTGCGAATATGTAAAGCTTATGACGAAGGGTTTTAATGTGGTTTTATTTAGTTCGAGAAGGGAGAACACGGACGAGAACTATGAAGAAGTACTTTGTAGGATGTAGAGGAATGTCTATTCATGGGTATTTCTGTGCTTTTATAATGATGGATTCTGTTGCTCTGGTAATGTAACGTTACTTCTCTCTGTTATGGGAGTAGCGACATTACCGTAAGTTTTTTAGTTATTATTTGAAGTCGTCTCTTATTGCGCCCTGGTTGACGATTTCATATGCAGGGAAATGTAGCAGATTGATAACGTTCTTTTTACATTCGTCATAATTCATGAAAATGTGGTGTAAATCTGTAATATTTATAATAAATACCGTTATTTATCCGTAGAATTTTACGTTAAAAACAAACATACATAAATGCTGTAAGGAGAAATATTTTTACTAGTTAACCTATTATTTCACACGGTCTTAGCATTTGCTCATAACATTAAATGTTCCTTCAAGCTGTTATAGTAGTCAAATAACATGTTTCTTTGAGTGGTGATATCATTAAATTCTTTATGCTTCCTGCTTTTGTCCAAGAGTTTTAGGCTCAATACAGGCCGTTTCTTATAGTGAGTGTGAACTTGTACAACAGACATACATGTACACCGTACATAGACGATCAAAATGCTAAGAAATAATCACACGTGGCGACGTGTAGTCGCGTATATTATAAATTGCAGTTCTAATTTGTTAAATCGTATGTTGTGGCATAGTATTACAGTAAAAGAAGTACTCTACACCAGTGCTACTTTTCAAAGTTTAGGCAATATCGTCATTAATGCATTAAACAATGTAGATAGAAATATAACGAGAATATTGGCATCCAAATATGAACAGTATCGTAATTACTGTTTGCCAGATAACGCCGTTATGAAAAAATGTTGAACAGCTAAAATAGACAGTGTGGGTGACCTTCGCAAAACAATATCATTAGGAAAACCGCTAAACATATTCCAATACTTTTGACGAAAAAATTTTATTTTTATGTGACAGGGGCACATAGTTATTAACATATGTTGAGTAATGTCAAACAAACCTTTGAGCTCTCCAATAAAGCTTAACATAGAATTTATGTTGTATTGTTTCTGCAAAAATAGTGAGTATGTATAAGATAAAAAATTGTTCAGGAGACAGTTGTGGACGATGCTTGAGAACTTTCAGCC
Source organism: Medauroidea extradentata (assembly GCA_003012365.1). Classification (NCBI taxonomy): domain Eukaryota; kingdom Metazoa; phylum Arthropoda; class Insecta; order Phasmatodea; family Phasmatidae; genus Medauroidea; species Medauroidea extradentata. The sequence continues at coordinate 197,444 of PNEQ01057762.1, forward strand.
AAATAATTTTGGTTACATTAAGTCTCTTTCTTCTCTACGGCTCAAAGAAGAGTGTGTCTGTTAATTTAGGGACATAACATTATACGAGGATAGACAAACTGACTTATTGCAGAGTCATCTATAGCAGTCTCTTTCTGTAAAATGTAAACAATATATCATGTGAATACCGCGTAAATTCACAATAAGGAAGTACTGAGGAAATATTTTATTCAGTTGCACATGTATGATTATATCGCAGACGTGTATGATACAAGTTAATGAAACTTTCAAGCGGTGACATACGTATAACTGGTTGAAGTAAATTTTTCAAAAACCAGCTCTAGTCTTAACTGACAAATTTCAAGTATTTCAGACACACGATTGTAAACTTCGTTATGATAATTTCAGTGGCGTATCATGGTCGTGTTCCAAAGCGTGCAATATAAGCTCCGACTGTACATTTGAGCACGTGGACTCAACGTACCTACGACCGAGGTGTATTACTGGACAATACGTTCCTTGCCTCTTGTACGCTACTGGAAGAAGAGTGAACATGCTCCTACAAGTTTAATGGTCCTACCGACAACACAGTATTGTGTACAGTCACTGCTTAGCACCGCATGCCTTGGAACACTACCACAATACGTCTCTGGATAATTTGTTGAAATAAATTGTGGAAGCAAAGCTTTGCGTGTTTTAGAAAGATTGGATAATGCTTCAATATTTTCTGTTTCAAAATATTTTAATTACAGGTTTTGAAAAGACAAATGAATATTCTCTCAGAAATTACCGTCCCAGACTTGTGTTTTCTACCAAAAAATTTGGTTCTTCATAAAAGTTCGCGTTTCTTATTCACAAGAACAGATTCCTATAAAACGGAATTTTTAAAATATATTCAAAATATAATCAAATCGAACGTCTGTTTTACATATTAAACTATATCTCAGTTCTGGTTTGTAGTTTGGTTTGCTGCACTAAATAAAAGTATACAATAGTAGTCACTTATGTAGGTGAGTTATACTTCCGGTTTTCTTGATTATCTGTGTTGGCACGCCACTCTTGCATCAGAAAAGGGTATGCCTAGTGAATAATGGAAAGCAGGTCTAACATAACATGTAAAATTAAAAAAAAAATAAGTAATTGAGTTAACAGTTGTAATTTTATAAGGGGTTGAAAAACAGCTGTCCTAGCAAGACGGGAAAAAAATTAGAACTATCGAATATTGCTTTGGTAATGACAGCCAACTGACTCCGAGAGTAATGTACTCTTACCACTGTACCACTTTCCTTCTCTTGGTTGAATGAGCAAGTCCCATTCTGCTCTACAGAGAGGGAATTTGTAAAAAAAAGGATGCTATTTCCATCACGCCGTTGATTAAAATGGACCGATATTTCCAATTAAAACAGATTTGTTTCCAACTGATGATTATAGCTAGCACTCTTGGCGCGTTTATTCCAGATTAATTTTTTTGAACGATGTTTTTTTTCTAATTGTATCCTGCCAGGTCACCAGCTCATTTGTGGACCAAATTTATTCATAAAGAGAATCCAATTCGCCGACATTTTTGTTCAGAACTGAATGGAGGTCAGAGTTCTGACGTAAGGAGCAACTTGGTCAATAATGTACTAATTATAGTTGCAGGCAATAAATATATTGGCAATAAGTTGCTCTCGTTCGTGTGGTTATCATCAAATTTAAAAATTGCCTAAATAATACGTTGTGTTTATTTGCTTCTGATATTTGAGCAGTGTAGGTAAATACAAGTACCGTTCATTGTTTAAAATTTACCTTTAGAAGAAAACAAATAAACATTGTTATTTGTAATTTCATGTAGTATAAAGTATAAAAAGCATAGTAAATTTTATTTCTTGCCCACACTTCAGGCAGTACTTTAAATAACACGGGGATAACGTGAAAGTACAAATATTTTATAACACAAGCAACTTCCTAACTGACAAGCTATTCTAAGACAAACGGATTTATAGATTGTGATTTTATGTTACATTTCATGACTGCTATACTTAATGTTTACATCTGTAGAGTTCTCAGTGTTCTAATGAAGTTTAAAACGGATGAATGGCCATTGGTAATTTTCATTTGATACAATTTTTTTAAAATAATAATATTGGTAATAGTAATTACTTGGTGTAACATACTTTGTAGAACACTTTAGCTGCATTTGATGTGGGTAAATAAGTATCTTAAACAACCAATTTCAGAGATATTTTCATGTAAGGAATTACCAAAATATAATTAACAATGTGTATAATATAATCTTGATAGGAAACACAAATTCACGATGTGACTATACCAAACGTAAAATATATGGATTTTTTACATTTATTTTCGAGTGTTTTACTTTACTTTTCGTTATTCTCATCAGGAACTTTGTGCTATACACCGGTGAGTTATTAGATTATGGCCATTCACCCATTATAAAGTAGGACTATATTCATTCCTGATAACCTCGACCAGTCGGCGAGGTATATATTCGGCGAAGTGGTGGAAGTTAAGCAGGGGTCTCTGATGACATAGTCACAAGTACTCTAGTTTACGTACAGTATGGGGCGATGATGACGCTGCATTAACCTACTTCTCGGAATAATGGGCTGCAAAGTTCCCCAAGAAAACATCGCCCAGACCATCACACCACCTCCGGACTATCTCCGCCTAACTGTGCATCCCCATGTGCCATCCTCTAATGATGATCGACTAACGCGGGCTGTCCCGTCGACGCGATGAACCAAGAATAATGTTTAATCGCAACAGGCGATGATTTTTCAATCTAGTGCCGAAGGTTTTATTACCAACTCGTGAGCTGCTATAAATGACGTGCAGTTAGCATGGTGGTGGAATATACCTTCGAACTTCGTTGAACCGTGCCCTGTGAGAACATTTTCTAGCCACGTTTTCTACATGTCTGTGCGATTTTTCCAACTGTGTCCCTGCGGTCAATCCGAACAATGCGCATCAACCCCTGCTGCCCTTGGCGTCAATGCGTCATGCTCACTAAGGTAGATAACGTGTCGTTATTTTCTCTTCGGTTCACAACAGCTGCACATGAGCAACAACCAAGAAGGGCCGTTTCAGAGGCGCTGGAACAAAGCCCGTGTCATTACAACATTACCTCTGTTAAACTCAAATAGTGAGACTTCTGTCCACGTTCTGGCATAGCAGACACTACAGAGAGCAGGTGTACTATGATGCCAGTGCGTCACGTGTAACTCTGCTTACTAGAAATGTTCCAGAGTCAAGGTGGTCATACTGCGAGGACTACATTTTTGAAAGATAATACTGGTTACAACAAAGACACTCATGATGAACCCAGACAGAAGAAACAAGAAGAGTGATATGATTAGTTGTTAAGCCAAGAGATGTATCTCATATGTCTAAGGTAACACTCGTAGTAGTTAAAATAAGATAGCCCCAAAATCTTTGAGAAGTAATGTTATTATTTATACCCGCTGTTTTTGTATACAGAAAAAGTGAACATGGCGTATAACAGACCACAACTATAGGTATAGGTATTTGGCTGTAGGACATTCTTGACCATTGAGAAAAGTAGATTAAACTACGACGTAGTCGGATTTCACTTTGGGAGAACTGTAAACACAGTTGATCAAGAAAAGGTCAACAATCAAGTCACAGGAAGGCAAAGATCACGTCGCACCAACGAGCGCAAAGACACACATCATTTAACATGCATGGTTCGCTGACGTCTCCAGCATAGGAGCATTGTGTCCAAACGCACATTACAACAGCTGCCAGTTAATATTCACTGCGTGCGGCTACGGTTGCAACAGTGCATGAAACGATCATATTTGAGGGCGAATACATGCAATCGTATTTTCGATTAATCCCGCTTCTGCTTACAGCACCACGTCGAACGTATCTGTGCCTTGTGGTACCTACGTACCTGATTGGCTTAGGCTTTCAATATGCACCACCTCACCAACCCAATTCCTGGAGTTAATATGCGAGATGGCCTCGGATCCCTGTCACAATTGTGCTTAATCCACGTCACTGGTAAAGGAGCACTTTAAAATATATATCGTACAGGTGTTCGAGCCTGTTTCTATCCTCTGAATACTGTCCCCTTCCTGCGGTACTGAACCAACCACATATTATATGTGGCACACATCGTAAGATGGCATCCTTGGATGATTATCATGTCAGAGTACTCCCCATGTACTGTGATCGAATGTATCTCCCATCCAGTGAGTGAGAGATTTTGCTCAGCGCTTAATATCGAGGTCTTTAGCGCTGGTGAAGGGTGACATGAGGTGAGTATGGAGCAGCGCTGGAATGAAGGGGACGGAAACGGGAGATTCCCGAGAAAACCTCCTAACCAACGGCATCGTCCGGCACCATTCCCACGTGCGAAAATACGGGAACAGACACCGCCGGGAATCGAACCTGGAACGCCTTGGAGGGAGGCAAATGGTGTGACCATCCGGCCACCGCAGCCCCCTTATCTACCATCTAAAACAAATTTTGTGCATTGTCGTACTCATTATTAACTTTTCCACCTTCATGGTCAAAACGGCATACGCGAACACAATGTACTGATTTTCAACTCCAACATATCATAATTCTACAACGCAGGTTTGCTCGACCATGGTGTTAAGCTTTTTTTTTCAAGGGAAATCATCCATCATGAAGTATTGTCCATATCCCTGATGATGATCATAGTAATGATGATATTATGATAATGGTAATTATTATAATGATATGATAACAATGATGATGCTAATGATAATTACGATGATATGATTACCTTAGTTATGATGATAAAGGTAATTATTATAATTATATTATAATCACGATGATATTATATTAATGATGCTAATTATAATTGTGATGGTATTTCGTGTAACCGGCATATAGCCTTTAAATGTAAATAAATAACATATATATTGTAAATACTGTAAATCTGGTTAGAATAGTTATAGAAAGCCAGTTGAAATTGCATTGTAATTAGGATTGTTTGTTTTATGTAACACATTTGCAACATTTTGTTTAAAGTAATAAATGTGTAATTTATATTTGAGTACTGGCGAGAGGCGCAGTATGACCAGAGGGTTGTGGCATTGTGTCACGGCAGATTGACGCTTAACACAGCAGGGGAGGGAAAGTTAGGAAAACAGGGGGTGAAAGTGAGTGAACAGCCTTGAGCCGACGAGGGACGCGCAGCGTGAAAATTAGGGCACCGAGAGGCGTGGCTACGCCCACCCCCTGCTGTGCAATGTAATATTAACTTTATAATCATTCATCAGAAATTTATAAAATTTTGTAAATAAGTTCAAAGGGATATTAATGTTAATGTGTGCGAATTTTAAGAAGATGCAATAAATTGATCCGGAGGAATGTCAGGGTTTGTTGTCGTCGTCACCCACGAGAGACTCGAATGGTTGAAAGTTAAAATGGGGGCGGTCCTAGGAGAGTTCGCTACGTAGGTGCGAAGGCGAAAGCTAAGGAGGACTCCAGTGGCGACCTCCGAGAAGGGTGGACGCGTCGCGTGGAGCCACCACGGACGTTTGTGGGAAGCCGCGGAAAAAACCGACTTCTGCTGCAACCTTCACGAAGAGTGGACGTGGGTCGAGTCGTTGAAATGCGCGGGAAGCCGCATATAAAACTGATTCTGGCCGCGACCGCCTTTAAGAGTGCAATATTCTCGGGAGGTCGTGGTTAAAAGCCTTAAAACGATACTCAGTATAGCATATAATCTCTCGTGCGACTGACGGAATAAGTTCAGGGTTCCGAAGAATCAAAGTACATAAACGGACGGTGTTTTTAATCAATAACAATTGATCCCCAAACAACATTGAAAGAGAGAGGATATAACATTTCATAATTTTATAATAATAACTATATTATAATAATGATGACTAAATTATTGGATTATGATAATGTTGATATGGTGATATGGTGATGATATGATCATGGTGATATGATGATAATGATGCCATGATGATATGATGATGACACACTTTGTGCATTTGCGAAGGTCAAACAGCTGGGTTGATACTTTTTACGGTAATGACAGCAGTTTGGTTTCGGTTTATCTTATCTGCCGCTGTATATGATGCGCGTTGCCGTGAAATAAGACCGAACAGATGAAGTGGCATGGAAGGGTGGGAAATGTTTCTAGAATATCCACTAACCCTCACGAAGTTTACCTCGTGAGAAATATGCCAGAAGACTGGAATACTAACAGTACTTTCAAGGAGTATCTTCGCCCACATATTTCATAAAAATGACAATAAATTATTAAAGAAACTTGATGAAAGATGTGACGTTTCTTTCCGCAACTCACTTTTTCTCAACGGTTGTGATATTACTTTAACTGAAAAAAAAAATTCTTTCCGGCTGCATTTCGCCTTTTTGCTGAGAATCATATAAGCGCCGTACCGTATGTATTGGCTACGATTTCAAGCGATAAAACAACACATTGTGTTTTAAGTGTGTCGTTACAGGAACTAAATTTTGTACCAGGTGGTCGACAACACGCAGTATAGACATCTGCGTCGTGTACATGGGTCTGGTGTAGGAAAACGTGCAAAAATATGTGTAGAGAAAACGACGCAGAGTTAACGTAATTTGCTGTTTACACATATTCATGATACTCAGATTTAATGATACAAACCTTATTGTCGATGGTAGGTTTAATATATATATATATATATTTTTTACAGTCACAACTTTTGGAAATGAATAACTTATTAGTTAAGATGTATTTTTTTTGTGCTTACGTAATACGTTGACGAATCTGTTAAATTAATTTTGCATTTACGTAGCAGCACCAAGGCTTCAATATTGTCATGATAAGTTATTCTTTCTGATATTGTATTCATTCTGGCATGTTTTATGCATCGGCAAGAAAGAGTACCAACTAATTTGTACATTAATAATCATATTGTTAAAAACGATATTAAACTCTTGCCTTTGATAGGGTAGAAGTAGTCTATTTTGGTATCATTCCGTTGTTTTCTTTCAATTAAAAAAGCAGCCAATAAATCAAGAGCTCGTGACATTTAAAGAGAAGGGGAAAACGAAACCCGGATCACTGTTCAGTTATGATCTCAAAGTAAAATACCAATGTGCAGCATCCTGTGAACCAGTAAAGGGCATAAGCCACAGTTTAAAAAATAATTAAATTTAGTACATCCGTAATGGTACCTAATTTTAATTAAATATTAAATCGAACCGTACGTTCATCTGTTTTTCAAAATAAATTTTAATTTATAGTTCCAATAATCTAAATCTTAATCAATTGAAATAAAATTAGTCGAAACGGCTTTTTTATTTTTTGATGCCCTTGGTGGCTGAATTAAAAAAAATATCCAGGAACTGTTTTTAAGTACATGCGTGGGCTTTATTTTGAAGCAAAAATCAATTCGAAAATTCAACGGATTTTAGTGCTATCGAGGGGCTTTTCACCCCCATTTATTTTCGAACATAAAAATTACTTTTTAGTGTGTGCCTACAGTATGTGTGTGTGTTTATATATATGTGTGTGTGTAAAACTGAGTCCATACTTAAGTGACCAGTAGGACATGTGTTTATACGTCCAAAATAACCTTCACTCTTTGTTACAACATACATATTATTTTCCTTTCAAATATTCGATAAGTACAATGTAAAACGCAAATATGAAACCAATGAAAACTAATCGTACGTTGAACAATTCTTTTGATCGGCTGATAACTCGCCAGTTCTGATGTAAACTAATGTGCAGACCATGTTGCCAAAACTCGCCCCACTATCACGTTATAATTTAACATTCCTTCCAATTCTTGAATCGGTTGCTTCCATTGGTCTTCCGTGGCTTGACACCAATGCTTCCGGTCTCCGCAAATTGGAAAAGAAAAACTAAACCGTTACTGAAAAAACCTCAAGTTTATGTTGAACAGCATTGAACTTAGTAATCTTAATTTTTCCGTGCTATTACCATTATATTTTAATTCTACGTAGCTGGCGTAGAAACACGCTTGAAAACTGCTTAACTTTACTCTTTAAATATGTGGACTTGTAATGTTTACTTTACACCATTGAATTGTACCTGTAACATAAGTGCATCTTTATTTTTTCCCTGCTGCGGTTCACCAGGAGCCTTAATACTGAGACATACAGATTCACTCAGAGCGAAAAGTGGCATTGAACTTGCATTCGGGAGGACCATGGTTTGATTTCCTGCTCAGGCAATTCTGATTTGGGCTTTCCGTAGTTCCTCGAAATCGCTACATGCGAATGCTGAGGTTGTTCCTTTATCTTAGAGATAGCAGATTCCTCTGTCAATTCCTATCATTGTGTTGTGTGCCACCGTCTGTAATGAATTCGCTGTCGACGAGACGTTATGTTCATCTAACCTTACCTTGCGCAGATTCTGCTTCATGTGATTTCAGCTAACAAATAGTAGGCATAAGGTTACCTGTTCAGAACACGCCCTTAATTTTGAACCTATTTGTGCGGCCGCTCAAGATAACATGCGACAGCTTTGTGGAATCGAAGAAATCACTTGTGATTCAATGAAAATAGGTTACATAATAACTGAACTGGTCTACAGGTATTCACGCTGAAGCAATACAAATTGTTTCCTGTACCTCACTGCATTGCAATGGTGTGACATATAGTTTTTTTTTTCACTGTAAATACTTAAAAATTTCAGCAATATGCTAAAACGAAAATTGTTGACATAATCGGTATCATTATTGATGACGTATTTATTGGTTCTCAGATCCCGTACTTAGGCTGTATGGTTTATTCAACCCTCCTTAATATTTCGCGTTTTGACTTCGAGCTGTTTTAAAATCACTTCGGATTTTTAAAATTTTACTGACAAAAATCGCTGTGACTCGTTTATTAAATGTTCGTTGCCATCTTACAAGTAAAAACCATGGATTGTTTCCTGGACATGGGGAAAATCCATATTTCAATTCGAAATTCTTATTTTGAACGGAAAGTAAGTGTTCGATATTTTTCTAATAGTTGTACCAGAATCGAAATACATCGAGTGAGACGGTGTATTGGTGAAACACTGAACTTATACATGAGATCCCAGCAAAGCTGTCGATTTATCGGTTTTGCGTGGTTTTCCGAAATCACTTCTAGTATGATGGCATAGTTCCTATATCAGTATATCGGAAAAGAAATTTTTTTTGTCATTGCTTAACGCAGAGTCTTTAACGAAGGTAACAATAAGATTATATGATTATGTACTAGCGGCTGAATTAGTAGGTATGTGTAACCGGAGCACCACGAGAAAACACGATGGCCATCGGCAAAGTTCGCCATCTTCCCTTCTTCAGAATACAAGGAGTGACTATTTGCAAGGTACAGATAATAAATAATAGGACAAGGGATGAACATAGCAGCCAGCAAGAAAGTTCCAGGAATTCCGAGTTGGAAATTCAGTCAGATTGCTACAAAATAACCACAAATTCCTCTGGGACTCAGCTTACCCGATCAGTCAGGAAACGGACTGAATAAAAAAAAATAGAATCAGCATACATATCCTGTAACAAAACATCATACCAACAGAGCATCGAACTAAAAAATATATGGCTGCCATTAACTAAAATAAAAAAAACAATATTAGAAAATAATAAGTAAATCTGTGAATAGAAGTTTCGTCAGAACACCTGACTCAGCCAGTCAGGAGAGTGCTAGTCTCTCATTGGCCGGGAGCCCAGCCAATCACACCAGCTTTACTTTCATTGGCCGAGCAAGATAGAGACCACTATAAGCCCCAAATTTTCTGTCCTATAGTCATTTGTATGCTGTACACTGTCGTCCTTGTCGATTTCCATTGCACTTTCACATTAATTTTGTTTTCATATGTTTCTTCTGTTGGTGTTCTGTAGTAATCTGGCTGTATTTCCATCTCGGAATTTCTGGGTATTCCCTGCAGACTGCTGTGTTCATCTGCATTATTGTAGTTATCTGTATGATTTCAACTGTTGCCTGTTGAATCACATAATTTTTCATTCAGTGTTTGTTTATTTTTGTTTGTTTTTGTTTACGTCTTTCTTTTTTTTATTTTAACTGACTCCCAATTTGGCGTTTCTTGATAAATAGTGTGTATATATATATATATATATATATATATATATATATATATATATATATATATATATATATATATATATATACATATAAATGAAAATTAAATAATGTATTTACCAAATACATTTTTTTTATCAAGGGCATCCGTTCTTTTCTTACGATCAACTGTTTTGTTGTCTTCGTGTGTTGCATGTTTAATGATTTACAGACTTTATCAACAATTCACATACAATGGTGTACGTTCACAGTTCACAAACCCATACATCCGTACTACAAGTTGTGTTGGAACACGTATTAAATTGCACTGTTGGTCCAACGTGGTATACAAACATTATTACTTAAAAACTTAATTTTTAGTACATTAATAAGGATGGTAAATAACGTAAGAACGGGTAAAAACGGAAAAAATGGGTAAAATATTTATTTACATTTTTTAATCTTTCAAATGGTTGGTTCAACGTAGGAAACATGTTTATAAACATAAGGCAGTTGTTCGGCACGTATTTTTAAGTTGGGTGAACGCTGCGAAACAAACAGAATTGTACAGACATCAACTTATTAAAAATTATAAATAGAAAGTTTTCCTACCCAATATAATTACCTGATAACAATTTTCAGTTCTTAACTATTGGAAAAGCAATTTTTTAAAAATGTTAAATGGTCTGTTGAATGTTAGAAATAAGTTTGAAACATATGTTTTACATTAGGTACTAAATTTAACGTTGGGCTGATGTCATATTATCAATATAATTTCAGCAACAAAAGAAAATATTTCTCATTGTTTATGGAAGCCCCCTACTTCCAGTGTTAAAACAACTTGACTTTTCTCTGCAAATGTCGCAGTGAAGGTGTAATTCCTAAGGGTCTTACAGTCAAATCGCCTGTGAACAGCAAACAGGCTCAAAAAATAGCACTGAAAGCTAGCCAAAAGCTGCTGAGCGAAAGAATATCTGCCTATCACTGTCAAAAATCACAACTGAACAATGAAATATCGGCAATGCAGCTTGAACTACAGTCCATAATTAGTACAAAATATTTTAATTGCATATATCAGTCCATCACGAACCTTGTCCAGAAAAAATCTGTCAAGTGCAAAGAAAGGCAAAAAGATAAATTTTCCAAGCTGACCAGTACTGTGAATACCAAAACACCCTCCGCACCAAAAAGAACTAACACAGTTATTAATGCATTCTCAAAAAATTTGTCAAACTGCGAGGAAAATGTCTTACAAAAAGGTCTCAATTTCTGTATTGCTCCACGACACATTCCAGCCCTTGACATAGTTTCATCCGTGGAGAGTGCAATATACAAACTCCCTGCTGCTAAACAAGACGAATTTCGCTGGACTGTACGCACAGCGATTACCTCAGCTGGCCCACCAAAACCTAATATCTCTCCTGATGAACTCAAACCATCAAAAATCTAAAATCTGACCCTGACATTGTAATTCTTCCGGCAGATAAGGGCCGTGCTACTGTAGTACTAGATAAATCCGATTATGACAAAAAAATCGCAGATTTCATTCCCCCTGAACAATACACACACCTTGAAAAAGATCCCACTGCCAGCATAGAACTAAAAGTGTACCAAACTTTGAAAAAACATCAAAGTCACTTTCCAGACAAATTAAGATCAGAGCTGACGCCACACAGCAGTAGATCACCACACATATATGGTCTTCCAAAAATCCATAAACCTGACATGCCTCTGCACCCGATTATCAACTGTTGCAATTCTCCATGCCAAAAACTATCTAAATATCTCCTAAAAATTGACGAACCCCTCATAGGGCAGACGCCAACTTTTGTCAAAGACTCTAATCATTTTATTTCCATAGCCAAAGCATTGAAAATAGAAAACACTGACATCCTAGTGAGTTTTGATGTCCAAAGCCTTTTTACCAATGTACCTGTGGTTGAAACTCTCAACATTGTCAAGGCCAAGCTGGAAGCTGATCCAAACCTAAATGACAGAACAACCATACCAATTCCGTCCATCATGGAAATGATTACCCTCTGTGTCACCACAACATATTTTCAGTTTAATGACAGTTTCTACAAACAAACAGATGGTATGGCAATGGGCTCTTCACTTTCACCATTCATGGCGAACATATTCATGGAGAACTTTGAGGAGGAAGCACTTAGCCAAAGCAATAGTCCTCCTAAAATCTGGCTTCGTTATGTAGACGACACTTTTACTATCTGGCAACACGGACCTGAAACCCTGGAGGAATTTGTGAACTTTCTAAACTCATTGAGGCCATCTATAAAGTTCACCTATGAGAAAGAAACCAATGGCAGCATTCCTTTTCTGGACGTACTAGTTAGCAGGGAAAACAGCAGTCTCGAAACCAAAGTATACAGGAAACCCACACATACAGGCCAATACCTACATTTTGCATCCAACCACCCTAAAAGCACAAAAACTGGCATAATTCGCACACTAGCCAACCGAGCTGAGATTATTTGTTCCAACAAGAAATCCGTAGCTCAAGAACACAACCAAATAATAAAAGAACTCACAGCCAATGGTTACCCAACAAACACCATCAAACAGCACATGAAAACAAACAGAACACTTAAGCCCACAGAAACAGAAAAGCAATCAGGAACCCTAGTTATTCCGTGTGTTCGAGGCCTTTCTGAAAAAAAATAAGACGTCTAGGAAACAAATACGGACTTCGAACAGCATTCCGTTCTAAAGCAACCATTAAAAGTATGGTTACCAGTGTGAAACCAGCCACAGAAAAACTACAAACACACAACTGTGTATATAAGATACCATGCGAATGTGGCCATACGTACATTGGTGAAACTGGCAGAGCTCTATCAACCCGCATTAAAGAACATAAAAATAATTGCAAAAAAGGCGAAACCCAAAAATATAGACTGGCCGAACATGCATGGGAAAATAGCCACAAAATCCTCTGGGAAGAATCTAAACCACTTACACAGGAAACTGACAAAATTAAAAGCAAAATAAAAGAATCAGCCTTTATTATTAGCAATAGTAATATTTTCAGTCAACAGAGCATTGAATTAAAAAATATGTGGATCCCATTGATTAAAAAAGAAACGAATTTACAGCACAAAATTAAAACAAACACCCAACCCACCACAACCAATCAGAGTCAATACATGCTGCGCGACCAATCAGGAGACAGCTCGTCTCCCATTGGCTGAGCACGATAAGGGGCTTTACCCTATTTAAACCCATGGTTTTTCCAGTCTCCTCATCAGTGAGACCAGGTGCCCCTGGTATAAATAGAGGCTCAAGCATGCCAGGAGGCTCAGTCGCCCCCCAGTCGGAGGCGGGTGCGCCTCGTCGCACCCCGGCGCAGCAGCAGAGAAAACTCCAGCAGCAAAAACAGCAGCAGAGAGAAGCACAGCAGCAGCAGCAGAGAGAAGCACAGCAGCAGCAGAGAGAAGCACAGCAGCAGCAGAGAGAAACACAGCAGCAGCAGAGAGAAGCACAGCAGCAGAGAGAAGCACAGCAGCAGCAGCAGAGAGAAGCACAGCAGCAGCAGCAGAGAGAAGCACAGCAGCAGCAAAGAGAAGCACAGCTGCAGCAGAGAGCACAACAGCACCTGCTAGATAACAAGAAGCCTGAAGGAGAACATCAATCCAGCAGCAGACAAGCCAGGAACAAGAGAACAAGCGACCAACTAACCCCTGGCTACCTTGCGGTGTTAACGAAGGGGGCACCGAAAGAAGAGGAGCATCCAGGGTCAGACCCCCTAGGCATAGCCAACCAAAGGTCAGCGAATGCTCATGGTAAGTTTCAGGCAGGTTGTCCCCAACCAGTCACAGACCAGACTGAGTTGGAGCTCACCCCAGATGGCCATGAGGGTCACTGGGGTGAAATAGGTGCCCCACATTACCATAATTTCAAGGAAACAGGGACTCATTCGAACAGCAGGCAGGAAAACTGGACCACCATTACAAACACGAAAAGAAAAGCAGACACCCCACAACAAGACTATAAAAAATTGATAATAAATCAACCCCAAATCAAATGGGGAACCAATCTAGAGGTCAGCAAACCTCAGAGTCTCACAGTCGACCGCCTCCCATTCTCATTAAATCGCATGACCAATTCATGCAGCTGGCCAGAGAAATTAATAAGGCCACAGACAACCGAACAGCACTCATCTACACAAAGGAAGGAGGAAAAATTAACTGCAAGGAATGGGATAACCACAACAAATGTCTCCAAATCCTCAAGGAAAAAAACATCCCACATCACACATACAGGGCCAAATCAACAAGTTTTACTACAGTCATTAGAGGGTTCGTGCCACACTGCAGTGAGGAGGAAGTAACTGAATACCTCCTAGAAGAAGGAATCACTGTCATCTCCATCAAACAACTTAAGAAGAAAAACAGGGACACTCAGGAACAGATACCAATGCCCCTTCACGTCATTGAAACCCCACCAGAAAATAAGGAGGCGCTCATAAATCTAACCAATTTAGGTGGCATCAGGGTCACAACAGAACCCTACAGAAAATGGTACAAGCCACTTCAGTGCTACAGGTGCCAGCAATTTGGCCATCACAGCTCATGCTGCAGCCAACCCGAAACATGTGTCATCTGCTCTGGCCCACATCACACGAATGTTTGCCATCATAAACATGAGCCTAACATACAACCCAAATGTACAAACTGCCAGGGGCCACACACAGCAAGCAACAGAGACTGCCCAGTCTGGCAACAAGAACTGGACAAATGCTACATGAAAAATTTCCCAAACGAAAACCAAGAAGTTCCAGAGTTCACACAAGTAAAGGCACACGATGAGCCACAAACAAACCTAAAGAATCTACCAGCCATACCCCTGAAGTGGGCAAAAAACCCAGCAAGCAGCCCTCCAGCAGTGCACACCGACCAAGATGAAAAAATTATCAGAAACACTACAAGCAGAACACCTGAGCTCACCGACACCATGGAAGCGATCTCGTTCATACAAACAAAAGACTTTCAGACAGTAATCAAAAAAAATCTCAAGATCAAAAAACAAACACAAAAATGCACTAGCCGGGCAGAAATACAAAACACGATCTTCAAGGGAATACTGAGCTCGCTAATCCCAGAGGCAAAGGAGAGCAACAAACCAAAAAAACAAAAAAACAAAATCAGAAAAATCAAACTGTCACCAAAACTTCAAACTAAAACTCCAGACTCAGACGAAATGGAATTTATTGATGTAGTCGGAATTGAGGAAACACATGATCTCAACATGCCCAAATAAAACAAAATAGGCAACTCAACACCATACAATCAAGATGGGTCACAACAATAACAAATCAATACAAGAAAATGAGATCACACTAATGCTGTGGAATGCAAACGGGCTTAAATCAAAGGACTACGAATTCATCAGGTTTCTGGAAAACGAAGAAATAGACATTGCCCTCATCACAGAAACAAAACTCAAGACAACAGACAGATTCAATCCACCCAACCACATCATCTACAGGACCGACAGGCAAAACCAGCTGGGAGGAGGCACAGCAATATGCATCAAGAAAGGACTCCTTCACA